>CACRXK020002159.1:27228-45822 GCA_902702795.2 Paramuricea clavata
GGGGGGTGTTCCAGTTCCAGTGCATTACTACGGGGTCCGGGGGCATCCACCCCCGGAAATTTTTTTGAAATTTTCTCTGAAGGCCTGAAATGCATTTCTTGCATTCTGAGAAAATACGCTTATTATTTAAATTTGTCCTCACGGTACTTGTACTTCAGGCAAAAATTAAGTAGTATATAATGTTCTACAGCGAATGATGATCGTCTTAACCCAGTGGTGAAAAGGAAATATAATACAAACTATTATAATAGTTTTGTTTGCGGAAACACCAAGTAAATTTATTACTGCAAAGCTTTCGATCCGTAAGCCCGGATATTCATCTTCTGATGAAGATCCGGGCTTACGGATCGAAAGCTTTGCAGTAATAAATTTACGTGGTGTTTCCACAAACAAAACTATTATATTTTATCGCCATGCAAACATACAAAGAACTTAATACAAAATATTGTTGAAATAATCTTGAAACAGCAGCATACCAGCTTTTGCGACATGAACACGCATCCGATGCGGATATGCCTATGATAGTATGCGGTACATAACGCCAATAATTCGCGATGTATAACTCTTATGATTCGTGATGTATAACTAGACACCACTAGGGGGAGGTGCTGGGCACCAGTAAGCAGGGGTGCGCACCCACCCGGTAAATACGCCTTTACGGAAGCACTGTACGGAGGTGTACGAAGGCTATATCCTTCCCCTCTCCTACCGCCTGTATTCCTCAGTTAATCCGTCTCAGGTTGGGTAGGAAATTCAGAATTTTTTAGTACTGACTATTTGAAAACAATGTCTTATTGTTTCTTACTCGATTGGTCCATGAATGTGTAATTTTCTGGTTTTTCTGGCACTTGATAAGGGCAGTTCTAAACCTCGTTCGTCTGAAAGAAAAAGTAGACATTGATACAGTAAGTTTTGCCAAAATGTTCTGAACTTCATTTCAAAGATCGCAAGTTCACTTCGAAGCTCCAAAGTTTCAAGTTTCGAAGTTCAGAAACTGGTTTGTAAACTAAGCATTAGGCAATTCCAGCCATAGACAAAATTTTGATCTAGGCAAGAAGAACAAAATCCATCACCACAGCTAGAAAGAGCATGTTAAAATTAGCAAAAAATGGGCCGAAAGTCAGAGGTATGGCAGGTTGGGTTTTCCTTTTTTGTAATTTTTTTATACATGACTCATGAGAATCAGAAAATAATATATTATTCTACGTCAACTACGGCAGTACATATGATATTATATCAACATTGAAACAAACAGGTTAAACTTTATATATAGCTATACTACAAAACTAATGCCATAAGCTGGGTACGAAAAATTTCTCCGAGCTCTTTGCGAACCCCAGATAAAAATATTACGGTCGGTGATTTCAGTAGCCAAAAGCAACTGTCTGGCAGGGTCGTGAAACCGGAAAACCCGGTACTTTTTTGGCCTAATGACTGTAAAATAAATAAAATGAAGTATAACATACATTTCGTCAAGGTTTTGTATTGGTTAACAAAGAGATGATAAAATCCTTCAATCAGCGTGATTAGACTTTCTTTTTTGATTTCCGACTTTCCAACAGAAATAACCTGCAAAAAACAAAAGTTGGCATGTGTGTCGGTAACACGTTTTGACCAGATAATTAACAATTATTGAATTGGTTGAGCATGACATCAAGAATAATGAAACTGAGGGCTTGAAAATTCTTCATGTCATGCGAAAACCGAATCAGTCAATAATTGTTTATTACTTATTTAAAAGTAAAAAAAATGAGAGTTCAATTCGTCGAAATAATTACCAGTTAATTTTCCCATTCGGAGAAAATCTTTCATTTTTTTTTTCATAAGTACGTTAAGATGTTTCAAAACCTTTTCTTGTTGTTTTCGTTGATATTTCTTCCTTTTATTTTAAAATGTGCTTCCCTTCCAATGGTGACTGTTTATCCAATTTAAATACACATAAATAGTTACCCCTTTGTTTGAAAAAGGTCTAGTTTCAAGAACCTACCTCAAGGAAACCTTTCTGTCTTGAGATATGAATGATTTCATCAGATTCTGACTGTTTAATTTCGAGGTATTCAATATCCTTGTAATCACTGATCATTTCATCCACTCTGGTGCTGCCTGTCGTGTCGTCACTATCAGCATTCTACACAGGGATTCGTGAATAAAACGAAGACAGCTCAGTTAAAGGACCTGCAGATCGATATTTCGCACTCAAACCACAACAGTGACCGATTTCACAATTGACCACTTGCATAATAGACAAAATTTTGATCTCAACAAGTCTAGACAAAAATTTCATCACAGCTTGAAAGAGCATCACAAAATTAGTAATATTCCGAAGTTTCGTTGCGAAATGTTGTAAAATGCGGATAATATAGCCTTGCGAAGTTTGCCGTTTTTCAGTCATTTTGCATTACGCATGGGAAATTGACAGACCAATACCCTTTGGGGCTGTCAATTTCCCGTTTGTAATACAAAATGACTGAAAAACGGCAAACGTCGCAAGGCTATATTATCCGCATTTTACAACATTTCGCAACGAAACTTTGGAATATTACTAATTTTGTGATGCTCTTTCAAGCTGTGATGAAATTTTTGTCTAGACTTGTTGAGATCAAAATTTTGTCTATTACGCAAGTGGTCAATTACTGGATAAGTAGACATCGCAACCTCGTTCCCAGGGTCTTTCTTCCACAAGAGGTAAGGGATTGTAAGAGCCTGGTAGAAGCTGGTCACGTGATCTGCTAAAATCTAGTCGATTTCTAATTAACTATCTTGAATTCCTTCAAAATCAAATTAAATAAAACTTGCAAAACAAAATGCAAGTTATAAATTAAAGTATAAATATCAAATATTTATCAACAAAATCATCATCATCAATTAGAAATCGGCTAGATTTTAGCAGATCACGTGACCAGCTCCTATCGGGGTCTTTCCTCCACAAGAGGTAATAGCCTGGGAACGAGGTTGTAGACATTGTTGGTGTCCAGACCAGTGCGCAGGAAATATTTTTTCCTTGAGAAATTTATGGATGACCAAGGGATCCTGCAGTCAATTTTTGTCAAAAAGGAAGATCAGGAATCTGCTTGGTTCTTGGTTCACCAAAGGCATTTTGTGCAGATTCTTCAGGAATGATTTGCAGTTTTTTTTTACAATTTGAAAAATTCTGCGCAGATTTCCATCAAGAATTTTCATCAAGAATGCAAGAATTTTTGCGCAGGAAATGAATTTCCTCCAAAGTCAAAATTTTACAGTCTGATTTTGCGTAAGCGCTAAATCTAAATCGATTCGTCACTCAACAAGTACCGTCACCCCCCCCCCCCCCCCCATGGAAATATTCAAAATGGCACACGTCCAGGGGGTGACTGCTTCTGTTTACGGTACTTGCTGAGTGACGAATCATGACGAATAGCGCTTACGCAAAAACAATGGAGATGGTCTTTTGTATAGTATTATGTGACTATAGCTAAATTATGGTAACTTTGGGAACTATATAACTGAACGGAAAACGTACATTATGTTCATGAATGGAAATTGGAGAGAAACTTTCGTAGATTCAATGAGCGACCAAATGAAAATGTTTCGAAACTCCTAATGGACCTTTCCCCTTATAACTAAAATTTTGATCTAGACAAGTCTAGACAAATATTTCATCACAGTTTGAAAGAGCATCACAAAATCAGTAATATTCCAAATTTTCGTTGCAAAATGTTGTAAAATGCGAATAATATAGCCCTGCGAAATTTGCAATTTTTTTGTATTACAAACGGGAAATTGATGGCCCAACACCCGATTGGGCTGTCAATTTCCCATGCGTAATACAAAATGACTGAAAAACAGCAAATTTCGCAAGGCTATATTATCCGCATTTTACAACATTTCGCAAAGAAACTTTGGAATATTAGTGATGCTCTTTCAAGCTGTGATGAAATTTTTGTCCAGATCAAAATTTTAGTTATAAGGGGAAAGGTCCATTTGTTTTAATAATAAGCACAGACTGCACTTACCATTTTTAAATCATTTTAAAATTATTACGTAATTAAGTAATGTACATTAGATACAGGATGGTCCGAGAAAACTGTACAAAAATCTTATACCCGTTCGTCCTTATATGTTCTTCTTTTTTTCAAACCGTTGGGAGATATCAGGATTTCCCATTCAACATCCTGTGTCCTGTCGTTGGCAACACTTTCGTAATAAGACTGGAACACAAAATGAAATATCAAATACAGTAGTATCTTGTATCAAAATGTAATATTTATTTAAAAAATTCCTGGTTTCTGATTGGCTAACAGCCAACTGTGAAATTGTCATATCAACTCAATGGCTAACCAAATATGGATTTTTCACATTCATATTAGCAAAATGACGTCAAAGAGTAAAAATGAAAAAAATTTGGACGTGTTTGCGCCATATTACTATGACGACGAGAATCACATTGACTAGCTGACGCCATTGATATGACGCCGACGACGGCTGTCGAAGGACTAAGGAATTGTTTTTTTTCTTAATACAAATAAAATACAAATGTTTTGGATTTTTTTAAATAAATAATAAAACAATTATTGGATTCGGTTTTCGCACAATATGAAGAATTATCAAGCCCTCAGTTTGCCGTTGTCAACCTCAGCCTTCGGTTGATAACGGCAAACTTCGGGCTTGATAATTCTTCATATCGTGCTCAACCTCATTCAATAATTGTTAAATATTTGATCATGAAACTGATAATGAAATTGGCACCACTCTTGTCAAGGCTAAGAAAGGGGGGTGCACCCTCCCAGTAAATCCATCCCTGGTCATTCAAGCATTGGGCACATTTCTTGTTGCCCAAATTCTGAATGCTTTCAACAAGTTTGTTTTTGAATCAGGAAATTTGCACACATTGATTATAAACCAAGGGTGGAATCATTCAAATTTTTCAGTCGGACCTGAATGGTACTCCAATGCCTATTGCCGCGTACCTGAGCTGGTCAATCTTAAGACTCAAGGTATACTTAGTCTTTAGAATGAAGTACATAATGTACAGGTTTCTGAAAGGTATTCATTCATTAACCTGAAATTAGTAGTTAGATACACAAACACTACGATCATCTCTAACATTCCTTAGGCCAAAAAAAAAATATGTGGGTTTCCGGTTTCTTCTTATAAAAACTTAGGTAGGGTAGGTCAGCAGACATGCCAACTTTGGGAGTAAGCAAAGAGGGAGATTGGGGAGTATGGTCAGACAATGACCCATTCTCGTACCCAGAGCCCTTCTTACGCGCGGTGCGACAAGGGGCTCAGGCCAAATCCATAACCGGATACCATAAAAACATGGTAAGAAAACAATGTCCGGTGTTAGAACTAGCCAATCAGATGCCAGTTCGGAATATGGATTTGGCCAGAGCCCCTCGTCGCACCGCACGTAAGGGCTCTGCGTACGAGAATGACAATGACCTTAGTGGCGCGGGCCAAGGCCCAAGGTCCCTGCGCTCATTTTGAATTTTAAGCGGTCTAATTCCAGTTGATTGTCTGAGACAAATTTTCGAAAATAATTGAAGAAATTTGTTTAGCTTTTTAATTTTTATTTCAAATTTTTGACTATTGATTCGAATAAGTTGTTGTTAACTCAGATGAATTATATGAAGAAGAAAAAGTGAAAAAAGTGCAATGATTGATGAAAATATTATGCATTGTTGAAGTTGTTGAACTACATGAAGATAAAGTCGGGAGTTTTACGATAATATTCAAAATCGTGCGGGAGATGAAATCGAGCTGTAAAAACGGGAGTCTCCCGGAAAAATCGGGAGAGTTGGCATGTCTGGGTCAGTTTTAACTTTTTTTTTAAACTTTTTTTTTAATTTTCCGAACAAGCGGACGCCATTTTGTTTAGTCAGTGCTTCCACATCCAAAGATAAATTTCCCTAATATTGCCTCAAATTTCAATTTTCCACAAACTTTTTCCTCTAAGTGGAAACACTTACAAGCATAATAATAAAATAGACGTTCTCTGACCAAAAATATATATTTATTACAAGCTTTCGGCTACCAATCTGTAGCCTTCAACGGGTATGAGTGTATGAAATATGAAACTATAGTCTATTATTGTATATACAGAAAGATTTGCATAATTGCGTATGAAATATGAGTGTGTATTGTCAACTATGACTGCTTTTTTATAAGAACAGTATATTGTCCGGGAAGTGAACATGAATTGTTGTCAGCATCAGTTGTTAAGGCTGTATGCCATGACTCTAGAGTTTTTCGGGTCCTAAAATTTCCCTTATCGATAACTTCCGCGTTTTCAAAGTCAATCCTGTGGTCATAAGTCCATGCATGTTTTGCTACATTAGATCCAGTCTTGTGATTCTTTACATTTCTTACGTGTTCCGATTTTCTTGTCTTCAGCGACCTTCCGGTTTCTCCTATATAACTCCATGGACAACTTTGACACGGTATACGATAAACCACGTTTGTCTGATTTTCGGATGAAGGTCGGTGTTTTGCGGATGGAAATTCTTGCTGGAGGGTTTTCATTGGCTTGTTGCAAACTTTTACGTCGTGCTTTTGTAGTAGCCTTGTAAGAGGTTCCGTGAGGCGCGTTCCTGCGTATCCGGTGGGTTGTGTTTTTCCTTCAACCGATTCAAAAAACGTTCTGACTAATTCTTCAGGAGATGGAGTTGCTGCATTTCTTTGTTGTCGAGTGATTCTCGTAACCAAGTTTTTGGGATAGCCATTGAGCCTCACGGAACCTCTTACAAGGCTACTACAAAAGCACGACGTAAAAGTTTGCAACAAGCCAATGAAAACCCTCCAGCAAGAATTTCCATCCGCAAAACACCGACCTTCATCCGAAAATCAGACAAACGTGGTTTATCGTATACCGTGTCAAAGTTGTCCATGGAGTTATATAGGAGAAACCGGAAGGTCGCTGAAGACAAGAAAATCGGAACACGTAAGAAATGTAAAGAATCACAAGACTGGATCTAATGTAGCAAAACATGCATGGACTTATGACCACAGGATTGACTTTGAAAACGCGGAAGTTATCGATAAGGGAAATTTTAGGACCCGAAAAACTCTAGAGTCATGGCATACAGCCTTAACAACTGATGCTGACAACAATTCATGTTCACTTCCCGGACAATATACTGTTCTTATAAAAAAGCATTCATAGTTGACAATACACACTCATATTTCATGCGCAATTATGCAAATCTTTCTGTATATACAATAATAGACTATAGTTTCATATTTCATACACTCATACCCGTTGAAGGCTACAGATTGGTAGCCGAAAGCTTGTAATAAATATATATTTTTGGTCAGAGAACGTCTATTTTATGATTATGTTTCATCCTGACCGCGCATCTGCCTCTATTTTTTCACTTACAAGCATGATCCAATAAAAAAGTTTAGGGTCGGGATTTCGACGTCCAAAAGCTAGGTAGGGTTGGAAACCCACATTTTGGTTTTTTTGGCCTTAGTACCATCTCATCATATCATTGCAATTATGTTTAATTCCAAGTCATGCTAAACTTGAACATATTCCGATGGACTAACTTATGGTTTTGAATAACTTGGACTTGGAAAAGTCAAAACAGCAATATTGGCGTACCGCTGGTACGTAAGTACGCAAATTATCGCACCCTGAAATCCATCGTACAGTAGAGCATTCACAAATAAAGCAATTTTTTCCAAATTTATAAGTTGTGGACTATCAAATCTCTTACCTTCTTAACAACAATTTTAGTCACTCCGAAATCGGTGACACCTTCAAGCACGTACAGAAATGAGTTTTTGGCTTTATCGATATTGTTTTGAGCCGTCTTGAACTGGGAGAGTTGTTTTTTTAGATGGCTTTTAATCTCTCTGCAACTATACTCGTCATCAACAAGCAAGTGAGCAAGACCAAAGCGTTTCCTTAAAATAATATGTTTTTGTATTAGTGTAATTATTAAGAATATTTATTATAATAAAGAGTAATCATGTCTGTGTATTTGGAAGATTTGCATATTAGAGAGACGTGTAGAGAAGCTTTTATATTAACCCATTAAAGTTACATTGTGCCCTATTATGTGCCCTACTTTAATATTTTACTCTGTCTAATGCCAGACGATTTTATTCATGAGGGGAAAGTGCTGGCGCTCAATGCCAATGGGTTAAATTTAATTTTTTAAATTTTAATAGCTTCGCCACAAAGAAGTAATAACAAAAATAACTGAACAAACAAAACCAAAACTTGGCAGGAACACTGCAACAGCATTGAGCCAATTATAGCAGGTCCAACAAATGAATACTATACTGTAGGTGTAAAAATCAAAAGTTAAAAACAACAAATTTTATTGGTTTAGAGAGGTTACAAGAGACCTTGCATGTAGGACTGTGCAGATTGTTTTCCAAGAATGAGCGTCTTGAGGATCAAAATTATGGAATAGGGCACTATTATAAAGGCCCATCTCCACTCATGAAAATTTTGTAAAGTGTGATTGGCCGACACAAATTTTCGGAAAAAAATTTTGGGGTTGAAAATTTTCAACTCTTCAGTTGGTCCAGGACTGCTGTATTAAAATATTGAGAGGCTTCAGTAGGAGTCAGTTATAAACTTACGGGTTGTCCAAGACGTCTTTGGAAGAAATGCCTTGTTCGTGAGCTCGTATGATTGATTCGAGAACAAGCAATGTCAGATGGTCTTTTCTTGCCAAATTATTGATCCTGCCATTGATATAATCCCAACGACACTACAGTACAAGTCAAATAGAATTTTTATTCTTCTGAATTTGATAAAATGTATCCGTGTTGAGTACCGATTATGGTTTTGCAATTTGCAACAGTGAGATTCTGATGAATTGCTCTAACCAACTGAGCCACAGAGGCCAATTGTCGAGCTCCAACCGCAAGTTCATCCAACTACAAGTACAAGTGAGATGCCCCAAATCTTGTATGTTGGGTCTTTAATTGCCTAAATTTCATGCTGGTAGTTCTTAACCCACTGGTTCTTTTATGGGGGTTTTACTGACACAAATCGTCTTAGTATTATGATGTTGAGACACTGTTATACTGTATGTAGCAACTTAAAACAACTAGGGCATGAATGGTCTTACCGTCACCAGTACCATCTACAGTAGGCCTCAAAATAAATCTGGAAGGTTTATGGTTTTGCATTTTGCAACAGTGAGATTCTGATGAATTGCTCTAACCAACTGAGCCACAGAGGCCAATTGTCAAACTCCAACCGCAAGTTCATCCAACTACCAGTACAAGTGAGATGCCCCAAATCTTGTATGTTGGGTCTTTAATTGCCTAAATTTCATGCTGGTAGTTCTTAACCCACTGGTTCTTTTATGGGGGTTTTACTGACACAAATCGTCTTAGTATTATGATGTTGAGACACTGTTATAGTGTATGTAGCAACTAGGGCATGAATGGTCTTACCGTCACCAGTACCATCTACAGTAGGCCTCAAAATAAATCTGGAAGGTTTATGGTTTTGCATTTTGCAACAGTGAGATTCTGATGAATTGCTCTAACCAACTGAGCCACAGAGGCCAATTGTCAAACTCCAACCGCAAGTTCATCCAACTACCAGTACAAGTGAGATGCCCCAAATCTTGTATGTTGGGTCTTTAATTGCCTAAATTTCATGCTGGTAGTTCTTAACCCACTGGTTCTTTTATGGGGGTTTTACTGACACAAATCGTCTTAGTATTATGATGTTGAGACACTGTTATAGTGTATGTAGCAACTAGGGCATGAATGGTCTTACCGTCACCAGTACCATCTACAGTAGGCCTCAAAATAAATCTGGAAGGTTTATGGTTTTGCATTTTGCAACAGTGAGATTCTGATGAATTGCTCTAACCAACTGAGCCACAGAGGCCAATTGTCAAACTCCAACCGCAAGTTCATCCAACTACCAGTACAAGTGAGATGCCCCAAATCTTGTATGTTGGGTCTTTAATTGCCTAAATTTCATGCTGGTAGTTCTTAACCCACTGGTTCTTTTATGGGGGTTTTACTGACACAAATCGTCTTAGTATTATGATGTTGAGACACTGTTATAGTGTATGTAGCAACTAGGGCATGAATGGTCTTACCGTCACCAGTACCATCTACAGTAGGCCTCAAAATAAATCTGCAAGGTAATGTATACCCATCATCATGAACGGTGGATTATTATTTACCATCACAACAGATTTTGGGCCAGTTTTTGTTTTCCTCATTTGTGCCTATATTTAAGTATACTTGTATTAAGGTTTGATTACAGATAATCATATTGTGATGAGGATTGATGCTTACTTTCTTGGCAAGAATAATGAGAAAGAATGATAAACAATGAAGAGAAAAATTTTTATATTTCGTATAAAATATGGTCACTGCACAATTTACTGTACCTGTCTGGAACAAAAGTTGAATATTTAGTATTTGGAGCTTTTGGAACAGTGACAAACAAAACAATTGTTTGCCGCAGCCTATCTAAGCCACAAAGTAGTTTAATGATCGACAAATGAGAAATGACAAATTTGATAAGATAAAAGTAATTTGAGTCACAAACATTTTTGGTTTTTGGCTAGCACCTGCATGTTGAATATACTGATCAGGCTCTATCATTTGACGCAATTCCTGTGGTGTATTGTTTTGAGGAGTGAGACTTCCACTTTTTTCCAAAATAAATAAATAAAATTGTTGGGAAAAAATCCACTTGTGCATACATTTTTCATTAAAAATTTCCGATATTAATTAATTAAAGTGATAATATATTGCTGATCAAACTGAAAAAAATACCGGTCTCAATGACCGGCACTTGTTTCAAGGTCTGCCTCATGAGTACCATCAAAAAATTTGAGGCAAGGATTCTTCTTTACCACTATAAACCAGTACATACCTGCATAACAAAATACTCGTAAGCTCCTGCATTCACCACCTTTAGATCAGGTCCTGCAACTGCCTTGAACGCAAGTCGAAAGAAGAATACTTTAGAGGCAATTTCCTCGGCATGGAGTACTCTCTTAGGATTGAGATAATGGTCGTTCTGCTTGTCACATTGCTGTTTGATCTGACGGTTCGGTCGTAGACAGTGCTCGCAATCTGTCGTCATTAGAGTGAAGAAATCTAGAGCGACTGGTGCAATGTTCAGCTGCTTTGCAATATCGATACAAACATCCTGTTTAGAAGAAAAATAATTTTGAAATCAAATTATAGGTACATGCCTGTGTCAATCGCATGCCCTGTGTATTAATTAATATATTATTATATTTTATCAGCACTCAGATTGCAGGGTTTTTTCATATTTTTTAATGGTTTGCATATTTTGTATGCACATTTGTATCCATGGAATATTTGAGCACCAAGGTCAGTGATAAAAAAAAAAACTCTGAAGAGGAGGGCAGGACATTCCTTCCAGCTAAAAAATATTGAAAGTGTGATTTCCTGATATTATAACATGGAACAATTTCATTTTATTTGTGAAACTAAGGAACTCAATCTGGCCTCCTTTAGTCGGCCGGCCAAGATAGCAAAAAGTGCCTCTAAAGAGAGTTTGATGGCAACTTTATGTTAGAAGCTGGTAACAGGCATTTTCTTATAGTTCAAGCCTTGGTGAATAAGACTGTGTGTGTTACCACTTCTTATTTTTGATTTATAGCCAAAAATTTGAGAATTTTAAAATTTTGCCTATTAAATTACTATGATGGCAAAAAATGTAAAATTTCATGTTCTCTTACACAAAAAATAAACTATACCACTAGAAAGATCGCAAAAAACTATATATAAGACAATTAAGCGACTAGTTCGATTTTCAAGCCGATTTTGAATTAAAGATGGTTAAAGTTGGCAAAGTGGGTACTAATTAACATTAATTTGGCCATTATTGCATTTTTTAGCATTAAAAACTCGAAATAGGATTGGAAAAATGTGGAACTCACTTAATTGTCTTATATATTGTTTTTTACGCTCTTTCTAGTGGTATAGTTTATTTTTCGTATAAGAGAACATGAGATTTTACATTTTTTCCGATCGTAGTAATTTAATAGGCAAAATTTAAAAATTCTCAAATTTTTGGCCATAAAGCAAAAATCAGAAGTGGTAACACATTTTGTCTTGTTCACCAAGGCTTGAACTATAAGAAAATGCCTGTTACCAGCTTCTAACATAAAGTTGCCATCCAGTTGTACAAAATGATGACTTGGCCACAATGGCCAGCCATCTACTTTGCATTAATGGGAATTAATAGCAAAAAATACATGATATACAGTTCTCCTCTGACATCCACAGCTACAACACTCGAAACAAACAGAACATACATTTGGAATGCGTCAAGAAGAACTGGGGGAAGCAGGCATTCAGCTACCATGCTGCCAACGACTGGAATAGTCTGCCTGTGGAAATCCGAAATATACATCAAATTAAAACTTTTAAAACTAAACTAAAGAAACATTTAGCTACATAGCCATAGGACTCTCTACCGAACCGATAGGATGCGCAAGAACTTTATACAATATAACTTTTCATATATTCACTTTTGTTAGTTTTATATTTTTATTCTTTTATTTTTTTTTATCAGGGCTCCACTGAAAATCACTTTCGTGAGTGGACCCCCTGACTAAATATTGTAATTATTATTATTATTATTATGATCAAGTAACTTGCATTGTTCTTTCATCACAAATTAAATTAAATTAACAAAGAAGATACGAGTGTACATTTTATACATTAACAGGAGCAGCTGCAAAAAATGCAACACTGACTCCACATGTGGGTATGGGCGGATTTACTGGGGGTTAGGGTTAAACCCCCTAGAATCTCTCTAACCCTTCTAATAATCGCTTCACCCCTCCTATTTTGTATCAAGGGCTTTAACCCAAATGCCTAATCCCTGTCGAAGCTCACTGAGTGGTGCCGCTTGCGCCCCACCAGAAATCTTTCTACCCTCCTTTTAAATAAATGAAAATCCATCCTTGCATGTATAGGCCTCTGGCAGGGGCGGAAAAATAATTTAGTTTCTGGGACCACAAGAGAACATTGAAAATCAAGTAAATTGACACTGTAACTGTGTGAAAAATTTCTAGAACCACTGAGTATTTTAAAACACAAAACAAGTGAAACTCCAAAAATCGATAACATTTTTATTTATCTACGTTTCGACTATATTTCAGTCATCATCAGGATAAACATCAGTTTATCCTGATGATGACTGAAATATAGTCGAAACGTAGATAAATAAAAATGTTATAGATTTTTGCAGTTTCACTTGTTTTGTAACTGTGTGACACCAACAATTAGTCAAACTGGATGTCATATGAGCTATATTTTACAGGAAAAAAATATTTCACCGAGATTCTTAATCTAACATATAACCTAAAACTAATTTAGATAACATGCATCAAGGGTTGATCCTAAGGTAAATACAGATGCCAAAAAAGCTAGGGAACTAGCTACTAGGGGACACTATCAAGGAGATCCATGCTCCCCCCAGAAAATTTTGAAAATCAGGTGTCCCAGATCAGCTAAAAATGCATTTGCCATACAACATTTGTTACATCATTCTATAGACTGTACACCATCGCACTATTAATATGGATGCACTTATAATTGCATTTCTGAGGTCATGATTTGAATTTTCCCTCTGAATTCTCCTTTTATCTAAATTACTACAATCTTTCTTTCTTGGGGAAAAATTTTCTGGGACCAATGGTCCGATACTTTTTCTATCCCGGCATTTGGAGGAATCGAACCTGCAGCCCCGCGGTTCTAGTTGTCAAGCTTGCACTAAAGACCTCACAGACCTAACACTTAGGTTCATTGTAGGTGGACAAAACTTAACTAGTGAATTGACTGAGCCTATATCAGCTAAAAATGCTAAGAATCTCACCACCACAAAGAGTGTAAGGATCACATCTCAGAATACAGGAAATCCTATTTCCAAGTGCTTAACATTTTGTGTATCCGACACACAATATTGTATACTTATGATTACTGTATGTGTATTATCACTGAATGAACCTATTTCATTCTCTATCAAAACACACTTATTAAATTTAATTATTGTGCTAAAATGTCTCAAGAACCGAATGCTGATCCTAGACTGATAGGTAGGGATTCTTACACTGTGATACATCCTGTATCCGGTACACAATAGCCCTTTCAAGACACTAAATTACAATATTTTCCAAGAAAGTATGCCATGCATGTCTCCTCTTTCAGAGTTTAATTTAAATGTAGTCCCTCTATGTTTGAATATCATCATCGACCATTATGCGCCCAACAATCTCTTGATACAAAAATGTCAACAACAACGCCTTTATGATTAACCCATTAACTTAATTACATTGCCCCTACTTTATTTTACACTGTCTAACACCAGACAATTTCACTCGTCGAGGTGAAATCGAGTGCGGGCACTATAAGGGTTAAATCAGTTACGTACAAGCAAGTTTTCTATGACAAGTTTTCATATGGCAAGTTCTATTTTTCAATTTTCCACCTAAAAGTACAGTAACTTTTCTATGACAAGTATTTGGTTTTCTGCAACCACATGAACTACTAACATATATCGCTGTGTCCAACCGCAACTAAGTGTTCGAATTACTTTAATTGTCAAATTTTCCTTGTTGTCACATATAGATCGATAAGTAAAATTTATACCTTGCTCATTTTTGCTATCACGTACATTTGGGGACGCAGTAATTGGCTAATTGCTGTTGCGGCCACCCGAACAAAGATAATGTAGCTTTAATTAATATTATATTGTAATGTAAACTATTGGCAAAGCTAATAAAAATTTTAAAAACTTGTTCAAAAGCTAGGCAGTATCGTTTTGAACAAGTGTGAAATTTGCTTGTCCGTAGCTGGCTTTAATAAAATGGTTCAGCTAACAAGCGCTACAGTCAAAATACGAGAATCTTCCCACTTCCGACAAAATTAAGTTTTCTGGGTTTTTTTAATGATAATTCTTAGCAACGGATGCATTTTTCAATCAACCCTGCACTGCATTTAGCAAAAAGGTGCAAAATTTAACTGCTATCGCAGCATTGGCCCATAATTCGGTGTGGTATTATGCAGAACAAATTACACTAAATGGCAACTGCAGCCTTGACAAGGTTCTTGTATTGTGACTATAATTTTTACATCAGAATCCAAGTGGCAGCATTTCAAATATGAAATATTGGTTGATAAATATTGCCCAGTGCGACAATATTAGTAATGCAATTTTACATATTTCACAGACACATCTACTCTCTCAGATCTGATCTAACCATCTGTGAGTCAGCCAGACTGAACACCGAAACACTTAATCGTTATCTTTCCCCAATCAAGGCAGGTGATACATTGTTGCACATGAAAATGAAACCAAATACATCAAGCAGACAAAATTCTGGGAAAGCCGTACGTAATATTCTTTCATTTTCATATATTGACAAGTAAGCCAATTATTTCAAATCTTATTATCTTATATTTTTCATTCATTAGTAGAAATTTCGACCAAGATGATACACCGTAATGATCTCAAGCATTAACATGTACTTGAGACAGTGTCTAGAGGCTCAAACCGAAACTATAAACACGTTGCGTTGAATTAATACTTTTTGAGGAAAATATTACAAACAATATCTGCTCGACGTTGTTCATTAAAAATACAAAGATATATCGCTAAATTGAGACACAATTTTAACAGACAAAACAAGCACATAAAGACCAACACCCGCAATAAACAGTATTAATAATATACAAACCTTGACTCTCAAATGTGGCGAGTAGCTTATGGTGTAGAGTTCGCCGTTTGCCAAACACGCTTTTCCCCGCTTGTCTACAGGCGCTTCTTCACGCCTGTATAAAGACAGTAGCCGTCCACAAATGCCCATGATTTTTGAAGCAAAAACTCGCTTTAATCCTCGTTTCGTGTCGAGTTTTTATCCAAAATCCAAGAACTCTTTTGAATGTTAATTGCGAGCCTTCGTCATACAGACTCCCAAAATGGCCTCGAATTCCGGGAATTCGTTCGAATTGAACGACTTCCGGTTGCTTGCAGAGTGTGCGGTCAGGGGCCAGAACTGGACTAAGTGGCAGGAAGAGCGAACTTGCCTGTCCAAATGCAGGCTAAACTACGAGTACCGCGATGTGTTTTCAAAATGTAGATAAGAGTTACTAGTGTATCGTCTTGAATTTGATGGCAAATAAATTTTCTTACCTCAGGCTCATAGGCTTATTTTCTTATCACAGTTCATCACGGATAGCTTCAAAGATCTTCAAACATCTTTATTATCCACGCCACACGAGACACAGTACAAATCGGTGGGTGGGCATGACCTAACCTGCGAACGGGCATACTATTATAATATTGATTAGTGGTTCTTAGTGGATGCTTATCGTAATAGAGGTTCATACTTTACATAGAAAATTTCTGAAGGATCTGGAAGAAATCCTAAAATTAATTAAAACGTATAAGTTCATTTGCATGGGTTTTAATAAATCGTTAATGATTTTGAAAATAGGATAGTTTAAGGAAGCAAGCTCATTTCTTGGAAAGAGATTTACTCAACAAAGATTTAAGAATAGGAATCGAAAGGATGCCATAACTAGTAAACTACAATGAATTCCGAGTAACAAGAAAATGCAAGTTCAACAATATAGATGTTTGGTTACAAATTTATTCTTTTGCTATTTTCAATACGTTAGTGCAAGAATATACAAAATCAATGTTAGTTTCCTGTGAAATGTGGTACTGGCGAAATCTTCATGCTATCCTTCACTTTCACTATAAACTGATACAATTATTGTGCAAGCTCATTTCTTGGAAAGAGATTTACTCAACAAAGATTTAAGAATAGGAATCGAAAGGATGCCATAACTAGTAAACTACAATGAATTCCGAGTAACGAGAAAATGCAAGTTCAACAATATAGATGTTTGGTTACAAATTTATTCTTTTGCTATTTTCAATACGTTAGTGCAAGAATATACAAAATCAATGTTAGTTTCCTGTGAAATGTGGTACTGGCGAAATCTTCATGCTGTCCTTCACTTTCACTACAAACTGATACAACTATTGTACATGTAAATGAATATAAATAGAAAATGATATATCAATTGTGAATAATTAAAGAAACTAAAAAGTGTAAAAAAAAGTAGAATTAGAAAAGTGCAGAACGCAGTATTTCCTAGTCTCCTTTGCAGCCGCCAAACCTCGACACCAAGAACGGCTACGAAGGAGACTAAGTATTTCCACCATGCATTAATTTTCGCCCATTACCTTAGTTGGGAGTACAAGTGAGCCAATATGAGTACAAGTGAGCCAATATGAGTACAAGCGAGCGCACACGCTTAAACGGTAGCGCCACCAGGATTTTATGGGGGGGGGGGAGACTTAATCGTCTGTGACGTCACATTTCTAGTGGTTCATCCGTTCATGGACATGCTCTGAAACGGCATTTCCTGGATTGTGGAGGCACTTGGAAAAAAATGTATAGGTCTTGATAAATACTTTTTAACAGTGCGAACCCATGCGTTCAATTCATCGGAAATGATAAATCTAAAACTACACTCTGAAAAACATTGGGTGGGGGAGGGGTGCCTCCTTTGACGGCGCCACTGCGCTTAAACTGTTACTCCAATCCATTGTTCCAACCTAACTGTAAACTATAACGCTCCACATTTTTTCCTTTTCAACCAAATAGTCATTTACGGGAAAGAATAGAGGAATATTTGAGCACTGTTGAAAGCCCTGGTCATGTTGAGGGCGAACACCATTAATTCTTGTCGTTCGCGAATACATTGCACAGGGCAAAAAATCAACTAAACCGTAAAAAATTGTTACGTACTGCATGCATGTAGAAATGTTTATCCCTGCAGAAGCAAGTGCGCTCAACCGCATTACGGATAAGATACATCAATAACCTTAATAATAATCTCACATAAAGTACTACGATATCCAAAAGTTTTATCCACTGGTTTTATCCCACCGTCGCAGTGGGCTCAACTTCGATCTTCAAATACATCATGTCGTCACGGATGTATCTGCGCGTGCGTATGACGTCATGCGGGACGAACTTGGCATAACCACGGCCAGTGTTGCAACTTTTGATTGGTCGCTGGAAATTCACTACGCCTTCGTTGTTTCCAGCTGGTGCCAAGACTTTCACGATGTTTCGACGTTCGTCCAAGTCGTTTTGTTGATCAATGAGAGTGAATTTTACTTCTTGTTGGAAAGGCCAGCGCAGCAGAGAGTCGTACTCCCCTTTCAGTAGCTGGATATATACTGATATACAAGAACCTAAGGAACATTAAAGGGTTTTTATGTATTAGCAGGGTTCTCAGAATTATTGTGAGTAGGTGGCTGTGTTAAAGTCATCCAAATTAACATAAGAAAATAACAACTGCGCTCTGCAACCAAATTATAATATATACCACTACTTCATTGCCCATGCAGCCCGGACGCGATTTGGCAACGACGAGAATTTTCAATTTTCAATGAAATTTAACTTCAATATTTTTCTATGTTTTTTCAAATATTCTGAACCACTTAAGCAATATTAGCCATTTGGTCTGCATATCCTGTAAAATTTTTATCCGTTGAGACAGTTTAATTTGTTTTTAAAAACTGAAAATTCGCGTCGCGTTGTCGAATCGCGTTCG
>CACRXK020002160.1:0-45821 GCA_902702795.2 Paramuricea clavata
TCCTTGAATTTGGAAACAAAAATTCAAGACCTTGAAAGTCCTTGAGTTTATAAAGAGGTGCTTGAAAGTCCTTAAATTCACGGTTCTTGCTTTAGTGGATATTTTCTGAAATTGTTTGGCAGCATTGGACATTTTGTGAATTGATTTTCTCACTATGTCTTACAAAGCCAAAGCTGTTTGAAATTCATAGTAAAGTCAGTTGCCGTTGAACAGTTTAACGTCACTTTCTACTAATTTCTAGAGTGTTATTTTCAGCCTTTAGTCCTTGAATTTCCTGATACATGCATGATGACCTTGAAAAGACCTTGAAAATCCTGATACATGGCCTTGAACGAACCCTGTATTATATTTTGATTTTTGACCCTGCATATATACATGCATGATGTCATTAAGTCGGTTTAATATTAACAAACTGAAAATACAGCTGATTCAATTAAGGTTTCCTTTTGCGAAAACCGCAAACCTCGTCCTGTTCGCGCCAAACTGGGAGTGTTTTGGCATGCTTGTATTATATGCTAATAAGGATATGTCTGGTTTTTATGCTAATCAAATGAATGTCAGAGCTATATCTGTATGACAGTTGCTTGTGATTTGCCGCCGATAATAAAAACAAGTTCATTTGTCAGTCCTTTTAACTTATAAGCCGGTCTATACAGCGCTAAACATCAATGCTATTGCAAAATACAATTTGCTCATTCATACTCGATTACATATGCTTTTCGCATTTAGTTATCGAGGTTTGCGGTTTTCAGTTTTGATTTTGAAAGGACAACTTTAATTAATAGTTAATATACACCCTTTCCATAATGGACAACTTGCATGTTAGACTAAATTTTAATCTAAGTAAAGAGAAGAGAGTGAAACACAACAGCTAAAAAGAACGTAATGAAATTAGTAAAATTGCAAAGTTCGGTTGCGAAATGTTGTAAAGCTTGGAAAATATAGCCTTGCGAAGTTTGCAAATTTTGTATGTTTGTATTACGTGCGGAAATTGTTACCATTTTCGGCTCAAAAATGGTAACAATTTCCGCACGTAATACAAACATAATAAAATATGCAAACTTCACAAGGCTATATATTTTCCGTCAATTTTACAACATTTCGTTAACCAAATTTTGCAGTTTTACTAATTTTAATAAGTTCTTTACGGAGATTTACTTTTTTGCCTAGATAAAAAATTAGTCTAACATGCAAGTTGTCTATTACGTCGCAAATCTCTCATTGGCCCGAGAGCCTCGTTTCCATGAATAGTGAACACCTTTCCTCATCGTTCATGGGTGCAAGTTTCCCAGGCCTAGACAGTATTGGCAGAATCGAAAGGGTGTATTGAATTAGGTGTATATGATGTGGTTAAAAATGTAAAATAACTTGGATGATAACGGTTTTAATCGTCCTTTCCAACTTGATCGATTTAAACTCCATTGCCCGGCATGTCCGTTAGAGAGACTATAACTACCAGCACATAGACCGCAATAGTTCGAGTTTTAACCGTCCTATATCAGTAGTCTAGGATGCAAAATGCAATGCGCAATATAGGCCGAAAATAGGCCTTGGCTAAATAATCGCGAACGACTCGTATAAACAGTCAATTTGTAATATTATAAAGCTGTGGCTTATTAAAGCCCGTTTTCCACTGGGCGCCTTTGTTCGCGCGAAGCGACTTTTTCCTTAAGGCCTGATTCCACGACGGCGAAATTCTTCGCGAGATATTGTGTCTGCGAAATACGGATGGTTGCGCACGAGTAGCCTGCTCACAGCCCGAAATTCCGTTCAAAGGAGAACCGGAAATTCAAATTTTCGGGTGGGGACTGCGAGCAGGCTACACATGGGCGATTCCAGTGAGCAGAACTGACTTGTACTCTCTGGTGAAGCGAAATCCTAACTTATCTTCGCGCGAAATTTTTCTCATTTCGTCGAAGAAAACGCCCGTGGAATCCGACAAAGGAAAAGTCGATTCGGAATAAATTCGGTTTTTGGAAAACGGATTTTAGGTATAGCTTTCAACCCTGGGCTTATTTTAGCTTACAAAAGCTCCTTGGCTTAGAGGCAAGTGAGGCTTAGTGAGCATGCACTATTTATCATCATTCATTATAATATTTAAGTTTTCTTGTAAAATAGACACAGTCGCATGGCAGCACGTCATTGCCAGACTTTGAAGCAATATTTGTAGAAATAATCATCTTTTATTTAATTAATTTATTGAATAAAGTATTGACTTTTAAACTCTTATACAAGGCCATCGCGAAAAGGCTCGTTTAAACTTGCAATTTTTGCTGGATGTGAACGAGCTAGCCCTGAATGTCTTCAGATGTAGCAAGCGTGGGTTGGATTCACAATTTTTATGGTTCGCTATAACTACAGCTACTTCAAAAATATGTAGTCAGCTACAACTACTGCTACTTTTGAACAAAGGTAGTTCGCTACTGACTACAGCTACTGCTTAAAAAATGTAGCGAACTATTTCGCTACGCTATATTTTTTAGTTTTACTGTATTTAGAGCATCTACTATAACTCAGGCTGTAATGTAACCTATAACAAATCGACTTACCGAGTAGCAAAACGGTAAACACAAAGCAACATTTTTGTAAGCGCTTCATAACACTCCATAAGTCATAACTATCTATTGGACTCAAACCGTGTCTCAATAACATTACATGCTATTCTATCAAGTTGCTAACAATCAGTTTAAAAAAGTAGCGAATAGCGATTCGCTGTTTGAAACTAGTAGTCAACTACTTTGCTACTTTTAGGCAAAATGTAGTTCGCTATAGTACAGTTACTGTTTTAAAAAAGTCAGTCAAAAACTACTGGCTACTTGAAAATTGTAGTTTGCTACAGTAGCGAACTACAACTACTTCGCTAGCTACTACCCACCTTTGGATGTAGGGCACGTATACTCACAACATTCATATGCATAATTCATCCATACACGTGATGGGGTTAAGGGTATTTTCGTGACTCGTGATTAGCAGTGATTCGTGATTTAAAGGAATACCATTCCGTGAATCGTGATTAATATGCGTGCCGTGAATCGTGAAGAGCTAAAAGGCTAGCTAGGGTCTTGAATTTACCAATATTTTACCCTAACTTGTGAATGTTTACGTTTAAAACTCGGTTAATATTTTGGGGGGGAAATGAATTAATTTTCTTTCCGCGGTTGTCTTTCTTGAGGTTTCTTCGTTACATCGGTAAACGTTTGTCGTATACCTTCGTAACTCTTCGTGAACTATCGTACGACACTCGTATTGTTCCGTAATGCCTCGCAATGATTTCCATAGTCCTTTTAAACGGCTCTAATGTGAAAGTCATTATGTGTTAAATGGTTTCAGACTTTGTTACGCTTCTGTGTATCTAAAAATCGTAAAAAATGAAATTTTGTTTTTCGTGACTCGTGAAATCGAAAAATGATCTTCGTGATTTCGTGACGATACCCCCCTTGCCCCCCCCCCCCCATCGTAAAAACGTACTTGTAAGCTGTAACAAACCTGCAGCAATAGACTTGTAGCAATGCTGTTCCAACAACGTGTCAACAGGATGTGTTCGCACTGCTTGCTCCCAGCTTGTTGACAAGTTGCGAACGGCTTGTTGACAACTTGTTACAAGGTTGTTGAGCTCGACAAACTTGTTACAAGTTGCTCCAACAACTTGTTATCGTCCTGCAATTCGCTACAATAGACAGATTTAGATCGCGGACGTCAAAGACGACGTGAAAATGGCGTGTTGTGCCCGTGTATCGACATGCCACGCCATTTGCACGTCGCCGTCTTTGACGTCCGCGTCCTCGATCTAAATCGGCTGTCTAATTATTTGTCAACAAGTTGTGAGTGACAAGCTTGCAGCAACTTGATAAAATAACATTGTCACAACTTATTGACAAGTTTGCTGCAAGCCTGTTGCGAACACAACGTGATTTTTACGTGTGTACTCGAATAGTTGAACTGGGGCCGGTTGTTCAAAGCTGTGTTAGTTTAACCCTAGGTTAACCTAAAATTCAAAGCAAACTTCCTCACAGCTTTTCTATAAGTTTGGAAATATTTCTTCAGAGATCTTGTCTAGATCGATAGGAGTTTACTTCTCTGAAGTTTTGAAATAAACAGACGTGCAGAAATACACAAACTAAAACAGCAGGTTAAATTTTAACCCAGGGTTAGCGCTAACCCACCTTTGGACAACCGGCTCCTGAATTTTATTCATACTGGATAGTTCTAAACTGTTCTCTCTCAGTGGGAATGCAATAAGAATTATCTCTTATTTTACTACGTTTGTTCTGGTGTTACTACAGGAACTAAACTAACGTTACTTGTATTGGATAGCGCCCACGTCCTCCAAGATGCCAACCTAATTTTATGTCTATATAGAAAAGCCTAGAAAGTCTTCCTAAAATAGATTGCCTTATTTGACGTGCGGACGCTTTGGAAATGCCACATATGTCATTGCTAACAATGGGCTAAACAATTTAACAAAGACGTGTACGTTTCAAGAATTTATACTATGCACGAAAGACAATATTCTGTGCGCATAAAGTAATTGTAAATCACTAGGCAACCGAAATTAATTCACAGAACACAATAAAATATAATTATGTAATTCTTTGTAACCCCACGTAACTCCGTTTAATAAAACTCAAGTGTCCGTGCGCTGACGTCATTTGGGTGTGTATCCGCTGATTGCTAATAACGCTTGTTCAAAACCTACGTGAGTACGTGGGTCGCCATGGCAACGGTATGACATGGCGGTTCAAGCTTGTTCTGGAAAGTTCTCTTTACATTTCGGTATAAAAGCTGTTAATACGGTATAAAAATAAACAAATTTTGAAATTACCCTGCCCAATATCACAATACAGTTTCGATACACCCTTTGGGACTTTTTGCAATGGGAATTTTTATAATAAAAAGTAATTGTAGCCAAATTTGCCGTGTCATAGTTTGAGCAGAAACAGTATTAAAATCAATTGCTAATTCCCGCATTGTCATTGGACATTGACATTGAGTTTTTGCCGACTCACTTTCACATGCACCGAATTTGTAGCATAAAATAAACTTCAAGTCAGAATTGTATATTCGGATATTACGAATTTTGCTGTAGAATGTTCTCAGTCATATCTAAAAGTAATTAAAGCTTACTTAAAGCCAAAAGGCAAAACAAAAGGTTTTCACTTTTTTATGGGCGTTCGCTCGAAGTCAAAGTTCAGTTCGTATCTTCTTAACTCCTTAAGTTAAGGTACTTTCAGGATCCGGCCTGTAGTCTCACAAGTATCTTGTTTACTGCTTTATCTGTACAATAGAACCCTGCATTCAAAATTTAACTTTTTAAACTTGACAAAGAGTCCGTACTACCGTAGTCCCAATGAATAGACGGTGTTTCCGTGCCCGTGGTTTCTATGACTATGTCAGTCTTTGAATATACATCTGTGCCGGCAACTCAAGCATAGCCATAGGCAACGAATACAAAATTCAATTCATTTCTATTTGCGTATCATAGTAACCCTACAAAAGTATATCATGTATCTTAGAAACTATTTGATACAAAACAATATTCCATAAAAAAGCCGTCTCCAATTGACATTTAAACGACCCAAAAACCAAAACGCTCAAAATTAGAAGCGAACCAATATTTCACATATTATTCATTACATTTGATGTGAAATAATTGGAATATTTCTCATGTGAAAATACACATTTCACATGTGAAGACTAAAGTTCAGAGTTTGAGTTACATGACATATCTTTTCAATACATGATGTGGAATTCGAACCGGTAACATGCTAAGACAGTAAAAGACGTTTTCATATAGCTGTAAATTCTCTTTGTTTCTGTATTGCATCAACCAGGAAGATTGTGTCAAAATGATCTATTTGAAAGATATATTGAATGTTAAGATGAGTGGGATCATGCTTTCTTTAATCTTTATAAATTATCTAAAGTGCCCTTGCAGTGTGGGCATATGACTATAGAGTATAGTCTATACAATTAATATATAAAATACGATGGATTTACATGAAAATACAACTACAACTACAAGCCCACAAATTGTATCTAAATGAGTAAAGCTCTTTTCCCCCACCGATCTTGAAATTAAAGGCAATTAATGTGTAATTATGTTGTTTTCACACTCCTTTGTGCTGCAACAGAACTTGAAGCAAACTTGGTGCACGTCATCGGTTTTCAATTCCTGGCCAGAATTTCCCACGCTGACATATAGCTATCTATACGTTTTTGACGGTTAAAGCCTTACACACACTTGGTCTTTATTTCCAAAATAACGGTTACATTTTTCGGCACCAGGGAAGAAAATCCGGCTGAGAGGGAAATTTATAGAACTTTTGTAGTTCGCTTTTTCGAACGCAAATTTATACTGATACATGTTTATATAGACCTGGCTATAACCAGGCAAAATGTCTACAAGGCCTTTGACAAAGTGAATTTATAAGGTATAGTATAGTCTATAACAACTGCGCTTTGCTTTGACCCATTGTAGCCGGAAATTCATTCCAAGTCATTGGTGCATTAGAGGCTAAGGAGTAAGGCTAGGGACTTGAATCGTTGCTTGTAACTGTGTGGGATGATAATACTACATGTTAATGTGTGGTCGTGACATCGTTGATTTTCGCTACAAGTACGTCTCCCACAGATTTCGTGGGCCTAAATTAAAATGATGTAATATGTAATTATGCTTTTCACATCGCTCAAAATGTAACACGCCTTGCCGAGCCAACATTTTTACCATATTTTATCGTAATTTAGTACCCACAAGGAAATTGGATTGGCCGGAACGTTACAGCAAGTACTAAAAAAGCGGTGTAGACTTTTGTCTATGGCTATGCTCATTTTTTCTGCACTTGGGTCTTGGCATGGACAAAATTAGTATACACGCTTCAAATTACACCAGTTAGCCACCATGTACTGAAATTGCTTTAAATATAACAAAGCCAAAGGGCAAATCACGACAAACTTTTGCTTCATCCAAATTGAACCAAATTGTAATCAATTTTTCCTTGGGTAATGTCCATTAAAGGCATTATATTAATACGTAATATCGTACTAATTTTCGTATTAATACTTTTGATGTTTTTTAAATTAAGTTACCTGTTGGCAGACAAACACGCCTAGACATGCAGAAAAACACAAAGAGGTAGTAAGATTCCTGGCAGCCATATTCTTTTTGTTTGCAATCACGTGACTTTTCATCCAAATGACGGACAATTGAACAACTTGTGGACGATTTTTCTCCTATCAGAATGGTTGTAGCAAGAAACACTGAACGGTAATTCATCTTTTGAGTCTTAAACAGTCTCTAAACTCGATCAATACATTAAAATAGCCGTTTTTTGTTATTTGTTATACCTGCCCGTCAGCTGAAATCACAAAATTAATGCGTCATTGCAAACAAAGAATGGGCTGAAGGAAGTCTAAAAACTCGAAAGCTCTGTGACTGTGCCAATATAACACAAAAAAGCTGCGAATTGAGCTCGAAAGGGATTCAAGTCATTCACTGAACCACATGAAAAATACACTAGGAAAATTACTTCGGCGTTTCGAGCGAAGGCCAAACGTCGAAAGGGCCAATTGCCCGAAACGTCCAAGTTCCACTTGTATTTTTCATAGTTTAATTCCTTTATCAATCTGCATGCAGCCTATAAGAGAAGTCTATAAATGATGAAATAAGCACTTGTGCTTATAAGGGTGTGCTAATATTTCATGACTGTTCACACAGGCATTAAGTAAGTGTGATAAAAAAAGAGATCCTTTTCCACATGTCCCACGCTTGTGGCAGATGTGCTCATGCTTATTTCAGGAACCGCTTATATTTTTCGCTCTGAAACGTGATCAATGATGATTACGCTACAGTTTCGTGATCGTATGCACGTGAAATTAGCCGGAACGGTAAACGACGAATCGTTTGTTTTGCGTGAATCCCTAGGGAATAGGAAATTCCTGTTGTTTTCGTTATTTTAACTTGATTGACGTGCAGCGAGCGAGAGACCTAGACTTCAAACAGTTAAGCACCGGAATATAGCAAGCTTGTTACGTAATAAAATATTTCCACGAATTTCCTCTGTATTTTTACGTGAACTGCTTCGACATTTTCCTGAACACGAGAAGGGGTTTTTGCGATTTTTCATGTCTCGTGAAAATAAGACTAAATGTTAGGTCGTTCTTCCATCCGTCGACTCGCATATAAACCAGACATTTTCAAGCAGCTTGGTCTTTAAATACTATCCTTTTTTGGCAAAAATTCGCCAAGAATGGGAGAAAATACAACAAGGTCGATGCCGTTTGTTTTACAACGGACTGGAATTTCGTACAATGTGTTAGTTGAAAATTTAAAATACAAACTAGGTCATAACCATTGCCATACCATAGGTTAATTTTTATTACTCTCCCCAATTGAAATCCGTGCAGTATTAAATATTGTATTACATCCTATATTGTCATCACCAATTTTATATATAATTTCTACACGCTAAGCATATATTGATAATTTGATTTATCGGTTGGGGATCCGTGATTAATTTACTCCATAATCTATATATATATAGTATAGGGAATTTTCTCTGTTAACCAATATTGACCACTGGACCAGCACCCAACCACAAACACGGTCAAGCATGCCCATTACTATACTGATGACCACGCAGTTTCTGTGAGCCTAATAATACCAATCATACTCAATGAATAGTAAAAATTACAAATCATCGGCATTCAGTTCTATTTATAGTTTGAAGGCAGTAAATTATCGCATAAACGAAATTCGAAATTCCCTGTAACGTACACACTGTTATCAAATTCAATAAAAGGCCACAAAAATGCAAAACGAAAGTGCATCATTTGCAGTTTTCTTTCTTAGACTTGGTCTTAGAATAACTTACCATGTCATCCAAATCAAAATATTAAACAGAATTTTGAGACAAATACTATTCTGTACTTTTTGAACACTCGTTTACAGTTACAAAACCTTTCGAAATGTTTTTAAATCCCGTAGTCCGAATGCTTTTCGATGGGTTTAAACGCCTTTGCTTTGGAATTAGAATACGCGGGGTTTTACAACTATTCAAATTGACCTGCTGTTTTAGTTAAAGGCCTTTGAACCCTGTGGTTTTCTTGTTAAAATTAAAATTTCATATCTATTTAGAGCCCAGGAGGAATTAAAGCACCCGTATACTATATTCCACGAAGTTAAAAGTGAAAATTTCGTGTTTAAATTCTTTGTAACTTGTGATGTGTTTTGCATATTTAAAGGAAACGTTACCAGGCCTTACCACATGATATATGAATTGATCGGTTTATGTACTGCACTGTCATATAAAAGAATCCTAAACTCGTTTCGCAGAAAAAAAAACGATAAACGATTGTGAAACTTAGATAGCTGGGAACAAATTAACGTAATGGTTAAAGCTTGCAAATGGGGCGCTCGATGACTAAATTAGGCGCTGTTTCGCTATGCAACCTCAACAATGACGCACTCAAAGTACGTATATATTCAGCAACCATTGTACTTTTAATGGTCTTAGGGGAGGGGTAGTACCGAATTTTGCATAAATAAATAGAATATATTTCCTTCACAATAGCATATTTTAATACTATTTTAATACAAAATATCGAGAATATGTATCAAAGATTTTCAGAGTTTCATGCCGGGGTTTCGAGTTGAAAGAATTAATGTCTAAAAGGAGGCTTTATTCTGGGAAAAGCTTTTACCCCCACCCACCCCGGGGACGTTACAAATCTGAACGACGTGGTCTTTATTTTAGTCTTATAACTTCCTGCCTGGAAAATTTATAAAAGACTTCCTCTGATGTTCGGTTTACCAGTTCAATACAGAAATTTTACAGCTTGTGAGAGCTATGTGTTGTAGTTTTAATCACACAAGAGAATATATCAACAGACTTTTTATACGAAACGACAATGTCCACGGAATTCGTAATAGAGCAAAGACAACGCGGTGTCGTTGAGGATAATTTGAACCGCATTAACGAACTGTTCGATGTTCACATTTCGATCGCTAATGGTACGGCCGAAAAAGTATGGATTACTCTCAGAGGAGGACAACTAGAGAAAGCGAAGGTATGAGGGTTTGTTTTGTACCAAATTCCTTTAAAGTTGGCCATAAATGACGATATATTTTGGGTTCATGATCGGCATATATAATGCCGACATTCTATAACATTCAAAGCAAAGCAGTCCTATGACATATTTATGATTATTTCTGTGTATTATTTAAAGCCTTCATCTCGTGAAGGTTTTAAGATGTCTTAGGACTGTTTTGCTTGGAATATAAACCGTTAAATTGCGACAGAAAGCGCGCTTTGCAGAGGCTATAGACGTAAATTCTACGGGTTTGAACAAAACCCGCAACCAATATATAATTTATATATTTATATGTGAACACAACACGACCGAACCTGTTTTCCACATAGAATACTGTATGAGGGCTATTCATTTCGAAAAAGAATCGATGTAGAGGCATTATACGAGAAATTGAACTTTGTGGGGGCCGAAGTTGCGAAAGCTCTAAAATTTGAATTGATGCCAAATTTAAATTTTAAACCGTTTGCAATGTGTGTTTAGTAAGTAGGCGTTTAAAATATCAAATTGCAAGATACGTGAATTTTTATTAGAAAGCTAATCACGTTTATACTTAATTCCTGTTGAAATTTCGTCAACTTGAATTAAAACCGACTCGAAATAAATTCACAAAGTTGGTTGATGCCCATGCAGCTAAAATGATTAATTAATTGCTTTGAGAGGTCTTTGATGCTTGCAGAGGAAGTTCATACCGCACATACCTTTGGCCCTCAAATTTAGAAGCAATTGTTCTAGAACCCAAATATACTTTAATCATAATTAATTTCATAATCATTTTCTTGACATGTATGTTGTGTTTATTCGCAGAGCTACATACAAGCACTGACAAATGCACAGGAACAAAATTCGGTGACTGTTCCCACTTCCTTGATCAAAATCTTTGGACCTCGTACTAACGAGCATTTTAAGCTTGAGTCGGAATATGGGGTCGTTATCCGTTTCCCGCAGGACACGAAAGCGGTCATCCGGGGCAGCACGATGAATGTTATTCTGGCGTCGACAAAACTAGAAGATCTTATATCGAAATATTCTAGCAGTAGCACCCAAACGAAACCGCCTCAACTGCCAAAAACATCTCAACTGCCAAAAACATCTCAACTGCCGAAAGCGTCTCAACCGAAGGCCAACCGAGCGCTTGACGATTTTGCTTTGAAACTTGGATATGAGCAAGAGCAAATAAATAGGGTTTTTGAGAAGCTTGGACCAACCGTTGACAAGAACACCTTTCTGAACGAACTTATAAATGTTTCGGGGGCAGGTTCCAGGACAGACGAAAGACGGGTGCCTGCATCACCGCGGGGCGTTGCTGCCTTGAGTAGACCAGAACAATTTGCCAGACACCCGAGTGAAATGGTTGTTGCCAATGGAATTCTGTCATCTGCTAGTATGAATTCTCAAATGTATGGTGCAGAGAATGGCGTAGTCGCTAGAGGTATTATCCCTCGACCGGCTGTCAAAATTCCACCCCCAAATAATCCACAGGGCTACCCTAACCAAGATTATATGCAAGTGAGCAATGGAATTAACCCGTACATTATACCTAGAACAACTGGACCATCTACCCAAAGAAGCAATACAAACGGATCGGGTGTTATTGCTCATGGATTTACGCCCCGAAATGTGGCGCCATCTGCACAGGGTAGCAGTTTGAGCCAGTCCGACATTATCGCTCGCGGTCTTATCCCCAGGACTACGTCTCAAACAACCCAAGGTAGTAATTCTACCTACACAAGTTCAGAATGGTCAAACAGCTCGTATTTGACTCAAGGAAGCGAATATGCATTGAATTCCGACCCTCAGCAAGTCGATCAAATGGTCGACCGGATGACGTCGAAGTATCAGCAATTTCCGCAGTCAGACTTGCGACACATTGTGATTGATGGCAGTAACGTTGCTATGAGGTAAGCTAAGCGAAAGTCATGTCTGACTCACGTTTGAGGTATTTTAATGAATGTCATGTTTCAAATGTGGGGTCAAGCATACTTAATATTCTACAATTAATAAGAAACTTGTTTAATTCGCTTGGGAAAAAAACTTCCTTTTTCTAATATCTGAAGAGGAAGTTGCTAGGTGTGCTATATCAAAAGAACCTTTCATTTTATGCTACAGGCAGTTTAAATATCTTGCATTAGACAGACTAGTGTAACAACATAGCTACAATACAACATATTGTAGCTTAGGCCACATGGGCGGATAGTCTGATTAATAAGCCTTTAATTCAAAACACTTTCCCTTCATAAGCTTTGGTTTGTGAAAATGCCATGTATACTTATTATTGCAAAGCTTTCGGTTCGTAAGCCCTGATCTTCATCAGTGGTAATATATACATGGTGTTTTCACGAACTGAAAGTTATATTATGCTATCGCCATGCAAAACCACAAATAACTTTCTCTTGAATCAGCATTTGGGCGCATTGCGGCTTAATGGGTTAACTATGAAATCTGCAGGTAATCTGGTTATTAATTTAAACCACCAAACATTTTTCCTCGGCAAATACAATTTCTGGGATTAGACCAAGTTAAATATAGCAAAGCGCATGGATTTGGTCATGTTTCATCTTAATGAGTTATATGCTGTGCAGGAAAGGAAATAGGAGATATTATGTCTGTCAAAGAGAGCTTTCATTTAAAACCCATTACTAGTAATCTGGTATTAGACGGAGCAATAACGAAATCGAGGCATTGGGGCACATTGCAGCTTAATAAGTTGTATATCTGATAAGGAAGTAGGAATCGTATATATTTCAAAGAGAGCTTTCATTGAAAGCCTACTGTGAGTTTAACTAATCAAATTTGGAACAAGGAAATGTTTTGACCACAGGTCATTGTTCAAATGAGACGTCCATATATTGATTGTTAGTGATCTTTAAAAAAATGTTGCATAAACTTCCAAAAGCAAACACAATTACAAAATAGAATGCTTTGCATATGCACAATTCGATTTGTCTAAAATTAGACATCAATTTTTAAAAAAATTTTGTTTACTTCCAAAGGTAAGCATAATAAAATGTTCAAGGTACTGTAGATACCCTTATTTGGAAAGAGTCCTCTGTAATCATACAGATTAATTGTCTAATTTTCAAAGAAGAGCTGATAAGAATTTGTAGGTTTATTTTAGTATCAATCATCTGAAATAGACCCTGGCATACAGTTATTTTTGTAAGTGCATGCAAAGAAAAAATCTTTGTGAACGGGTATATTTGCATTGACGAATATAAAATAAATATGTGAAGAATTACAATTTGTGACAAGTGTCACACATTTAAATACTTTAATTCTGTAGTTAGACAATCATGCATGGCAATCTTTTTTTTTTAGTTTTGTGAAAGACATTAAACAGCACTCCAGCGTATACTTTTGCCTAATTTAATCAATGAGTACCTTGAAAATTCGGACATCTTCGAAACTCTCATTTGTGGAGCAGCCTTATAGTCAAGTCTGACATGTTTAGTATTTGCAATACCATTAGAGAACCGAGTTTTGTGGTCAAATATGGCAGTAATGCTGCAAGATGTGAGCTGTCACGCATTCTTACAAAATACTTTCTGTTTGATACCAACCCTTAAAAAAAAAACTTCGGTCCGATTTCCTGCTGTTGTCGAAAACTACACCAATATGGCAATAAAGTCGGTTCTTACGCAGTTCAAATAAAAAAAAAATGACAGTGCTGTTAATACCATAATTTATATCATATTTTTCTTTGCAAGCCAGCTCACTGGCCGTGATTCGAAATATCGTGTTGTTGTTCTAATTGTTCATGTACCAATATAGCTTTCCAGTTGTAGAATTTGGGAGAAAGCAACTAGGGTTTTAGATTATTTCATATATTGATGACACCAGGGGTTTTGATCTTCGCACAAAGACCAAACACATGACAGGATGTTCTATCTATTTCAACACGGAAATTTTGAAGCGCGGTTACACAAGGTCAACTGTTTAATAATGCAGGAAGTTCATACCTATGTAAACATTGGCACATGGTCAATAAAAAGCCTCTTCTTTTACTTGAAAAGCGTGCGTTAATTCATGCTTGAATAGTTCCTTGTTATAGCGGATAGAATATTGCAATGTAGCCAGTTTTGTTTGGTTTTCTGATTGATTTAAAGGATATACCTTTGTGAAATTTTTTTTCTAATTTACTCGAGGTCAATGATTTGGGGTGACCTTTCAGACCATAGGAACAATATATTTCAGCTTTTCGCAACAAAAACATTGGTATTCCAAACCCAGCTGTTATTTTGAATAACCATAGTTTAGTTGAAGCGTTCCATATTTCACGTGTGGTGTGACTTTCGTTTCCTCCAAACTATATATTTCCTTGTAAATTATCATCTGTATGAGTCACTTTCCGCTTGCGGTGTGTGCGCAATATGGTATTTTGGGAAGCATTAGCTTTTTGGGAAGTCTTCGGCTGAACCAAGAGAGAAAAATGGGAAATATTTTGAGCAGCTGATGCAATATCACCTGTTGCGTTTTAGGTTTAGTTCCCCTAAATTTTGTTAATACACCTTCATTACGCCCTAATACACCCTACTTTATTATTTTACTCTGTCTAATACCAGACGATTTTACTCTTCAAGGCGAGAGCGCTGACACGCAATGGGTTAATCAGACTATCTGCCCTTACATAATCCATGTTAGGTGAAAAGGACAGCAAGTTCATTATAATAATAATAATATAATATATATGGCACTCTTGAGCCCTAATTCCCAGAGAGAAATAAACATTTTCCAGTTCTGTATTTCAGTAGAATGTTGATTGATTATGTTTTCTCATACAAATTTTCCTCTTTCCAGCCATGGTAACAACAAAATCTTCTCATGCCGAGGAATCGCGTTGTGCGTGGAATGGTTTCGGCGGAGAGGTCACAAGCAAATCACCGTTTTCGTACCATCATGGAGAAAAGAGTCTTCCAAGATAGACAACCCGATCACCGACCAGCACTTTTTGTATCAGCTCGAGGAGCAGGGATACCTGACGTTTACGCCTTCAAGAAAAGTCAAGGGCAGACGCATTGTCTGTTACGATGATCGATTTGTGATCAAACTTGCCGAGAGCACTGATGGTGTTATAGTCTCGAATGACAATTTCAAGGATCTTGCTTCGGAAAATCACAGATGGCGAGAGGTTATTGAACAGAGGTTATTGATGTACTCCTTTGTGAATGACATGTTCATGCCGCCGGATGACCCGTTGGGCCGTCATGGACCGAACCTTGACGAGTTCCTCCATAAGGGTACCCAGACACACCGAAGGGTGTGCCCCTATGGCCGAAGATGCACCTACGGTACTCGATGCAAATACCATCACCCAGAAAGAGAAGACCACCGGTTACCCATATACCAAAGCCTCAAGGTGTTATTCCCCAATCAAGAAGCTCTCATTCTGAATATCATGAAAAAGTACCCACAAGAAAAAGACGCTGATAAGCTGGCAAGCCTCGTACTAAGTATGATGCGCTGAAGCGAAGGTGAATTTACAAAAAGCGACTCTTTTATCGAAGTAGATCATTTCTTTGTCGGGTTTTGTTCAATTAAACTCTCACACCATGCGATCGGGCCTTGGGTCACTTCTTCACTTGTTGTGTGGTTAATGGCTAAAAGAGTTCGACTGACTCCGAGAGGGAGGCTTTCAATATAGTTCAAAATTTAAACTCAGAGTTCGCTTTAGTTTTGGGTTAATGTACCGACATTTAACAGCATCAAAATTTCTATTACCACAGTAGGAATTTTGCATCGGGTAACTTCTAAGTTTTGAAGGAGAAATGTTTGAGGGAACTTTTGGTTTTTTGCTCTACTCAGTTTGCTCAAACTTTTCTTACAAATCCTTCAAAACTTACAATTTACCAATTCAGAATTCCTACTGTGAGCACATAAACTTTGGCAGTGTAAACCAGGCTTTAGGATTGGGGTGGGTTTAGGGTAAGGTTTAGCCGTTTAAGTTTGTTATAGGTGTCCTGCTTTGATTCTTTTGCGATCTTAAAAATAGCCGCCATCTTGAAAAATAGCCGCCATTTTGAAAGTCTTGTTGTCGTCGTCATGTTATGTTTGCGTGGTGTTCCGCCCAAAAATAGCGGAAAGGTGCGATCGCATAGTGTGAGAAACTGTTTATGCGCAGACACAACCGACAGTCGCAAAACCCACAAAGGAAATAGTCGATCCGTAAAAGGAAACGCTCAGTCTACAACCTTCAGTTAAACAGTTCACTTGTAATTTTAACAATTATTGACAATTTTTGTAATATGTAAATAATTTGTAATTGTATAAGGTAGTTTTTCAACCTCAAAATTGTAAATATTAGTCGTCTGTTGGGATTTTATAACTAGGATGGGTTGGGTAAAAGAACATAAATTTACGGTGTTTTTTCGTATGAAATTCAGTAGTCTCTATGAGAATTTAATAATTTGATGTAATTATGTATATAGCACTCAAATAACAACAAATTCAGTTGTGAAGGCCGAAGGCTATCTAAGTTTCAAGCTCCTATTTTCTCACTTTTTAATTCTTAACGTTAATTTTGTCACATTTAAAGTTGTAATTTCACTTGAAAACTTCAGTGTTTTTCATTAGGCAAAAATGCACTTAGTAATAGATCAGGCCTTCACGACTGGAAATTGTAAATGTGAATAATTTTTAACAATAACTGCACTATGTGCCGTTAAATATACCATGAATGTTATTTTTGTGTTGTCTTATTTGACGTGCGGTCTTTCTACAAATATTAGACAGATTTAGATCGAGGACGCGAACGTCAAAGACGACGTGAAAATGGCGTGTTGTGCCCAGGGCGCTTATATAAGCTATATAATATACTATATAAGCGCCCTGGTTGTGCCTATGTACGGATATGCCACGCCATTTTGACGTCATTTTCACGTCGTCTTTGACGTCCGCGTCCTCGACCTAAATCGGTCTATTCAGCACTACTGGTCTACACGTATCGCTTTACCATCATCATGATCATATCATAATCACAACCACCATCATGTTTATCACTATTATTATCATCACCATAATCACAACTATTGTCATCACCATAATCAAACCATTATCACAACCACCATCATCATCATTACCATAATCACAATTACCATCATGATCATCATCATTACTAAATGACAATTACCAGCATGATCTTCACCATTATCGTCATCACCATAATTGGACCGAACCTTGACGAGTTCCTCCATAAGGGTACCCAGACACACCGAAGGGTGTGCCCCTATGGCCGATAATGTACCTACGGTACTCGATGCAAATACCATCACCCAGAAAGAGAAGACCACCGGTTACCCATATACCAAAGCCTCAAGGTGTTATTCCCCAATCAATCACAATTACCATCATGATCTTCATCATCATCATTACTAAATGACAATTACCAGCATGATCTTCACCATTATCGTCATCACCATAATCCCAATCACCATCATGATTATCGTCATCACCATCATGATCATCACTATTATCATCATCACCATAATCGACAACCACTATCTAGATTATCATCGTCACCATTATCACAAATTCACAACCACCATCATGCCTTATCACCATTATCGAACATCACCATAATCAATAACATAATCACAACCACCGTCATCACCATTATCATCTTTACCATAATCACAACCATTGATCATGATCGCCACTATTATTTTTGCTTCGCCGTTCTTTACTACAGAGCTCCTGGAACCAGAGTAACGAAGCCTTGAACTTTTCTCTGTCTGGACCATGCTGATGCAACCGTAGACTTGCCACAAGTCGACCACGGGGGAGGGAGGGCGCGGGGGAGGGAGCGCGCGACCCGAGCGACGAATGAAGTGAAGCGCGCCGCAAAAGGGCCTGGAAAGGACTTTGGAAAGTCTAATCAGTGCTTCCATTTTCAAGGAAATTTCCTTTTCTAAGGAAATTCTAGTGTCGAAAAGGAAAATCTAAGGAAGAGAAAAAATCTAAGGAAATCTAAGGATTTTTTTCCGAACAACTTAAATATTCATCCAATGGCATTAGTGCAGAAGAAAGTTTCACTATTTCTTGAATTTTTGAGTGAATTATCAATTATGTTTAATTAAAAATCTGTTTTTAACTTTTTCCTCGTGTTTCCGAAAACTTCCGAAAGTTTTTGAGCGATGGAATTTGGTAACTTTTGGCGCCAAACGCTGTGAATAATTAATTTTTTATATCAATGGAAGGTGTATGTTGTAAACTCATGACAAATATTTAATTTTAAACAGTATAATAGCCTGTGGTTATTTAGCTAGCAATCATCTTTGTTAGTTGTGCTATTTTGTGCATTTAAAATTGATTAAATCCTTTGTATTGCTACAAAAGCACTGTAAACCGCCTAATGAAATTTCAAGGAATTTTGAAGGAAATAACGTATACAATCTAAGGAATTTAGCGAAATTTTGATGACAAAAATGAGAAATTTTGATTTTGAAAATGGAAGCACTGAGTCTAATGCAACCACAAGCGGCCCAATCTTACCCTGTGTTATTAATTTATTACGTTATATCTTTATATAATAGTATAATGAAAAGCACTTGCATGTGTTTCTTGAAAGATTTTAACAACGCCAATCTTGGCCGGTTCTCGTTAAAATCTTTCAGGAAACACATGTAAGTGCTTTTCATTATACTATTATATAAAGATATAACGTAATAAATTAATAACACAGGATTTTCTAATGATTTTCAATATACTATTTATGTACTATTTAAAAAACGAGCAGGAGTGTTTTATTAGGTTTAAAGAGTTTCTTAAATGGCTTCAAAAACGTTTGCATAATAAGTCAAATCTTTCTATAAAAATCTTTATATAAAAATCTTTATATAGTTTGCATAACAATAGTCTTTTGTTAAAGTGTTCTTTAGCTGGTATAAAGACTATGCACGTGACTAATTTCTTACTCAAGATTGGATAATTGCTTCATGATGCAACCGACTATAATGTACCGGCACTTGCACCCAGGTACAAATCTCCTATATTTAATCCTCAAAAATGTTCGAACCGACAGCAAAATTGCTTGAATTAAATAATAAATCTGCTTTAAATATCTTTCACGAAGATTTTGCTAAATATCTAGACGATTGTGACCCGCTAAAAGAGTTCAGAAATGAATATTATATTCCAAAGAACTCAGATATTCCGTTAGGTAAGTTAAAATAGTTTGTATGTGTAGTTCGGCATTTAATTATTAACTACATATTTGCAAATTTAGTATAAAACTACACGTGGTATATATTTTGTTACAATTCAGTAAACAGAAAATAAACAATTTAATGAAATGGAAGAGATTATGGGTTGCAAAAATCCAAAATTAAGTTATTTGCTGTAGAATGGGAAAGTCCAGCAAAATATTTATATTGCAGCCGGTGGTGCAATTGGTAAAAATCTCACAACTTGTCAACAAGATGTGTTCACAACAGGCTTGTAGCAAGCATGTCAACAAGTTGTAACAATGTTGTTATTTTATCACGTTGCTACAAGTTTGTCACTCACAACTTGTTGACAAGTTGTTGAATTGCAGGACGATAAGTCGATAACAAGTTAATTGTTAGAACAACTTGTAACAAGACTCTGTTGAACTGAGCAACCTTGTAGCAAGTTGTCAACAAGCCGTTGACAACTTGTCAACAAGCTGGGAACAAGCAGTGCGAACACATCCTGTTGACAAGCTGTTGGAATGGCATTGCTACAAGTCTGCTGCAGGTTTGTTACAACTTGTGCATTTTTATGTGTGTAGCTGGCATATTTTTGAGGAAAGGAGCATGGGGTCCGCGAGGATCTCTGTGAAAAAAGTTAAATCAATGAACTCCACTGTAGAAAGTTTGTATGCAGCAACAGAGATCTCAGTTTTCAATGATTTTATACTGTATTTTCAATATATTTACCATAACCCATTGAGCTGCTTCACACCCAGCTTCGCACCCTAATGCACCCTACTTTATTATATAAGAATGTTAAAGCACTTTCATTAGTCAATTATGTCACAATTAAGGCAGCCAATAGCACTCACCTCGGTGGCTCATCCCACATTATAATGTCATAATGTGTATCTATAACTGGGAGGGGGCCCAAATTTTTTATTTCACCCCCCCCCCCTACCAAAAACCACTTGGCATGGCCCTGAAAGGGTTACTCAAACTATCTGCCTATGTGTCTAGATAATTTGTTAACAAAGTTGCATTGTGTTCTCTAAGAGGGTGTAGATGGAGGGGGGGGGGGTTTGTCTGAAAATCAGAAAACAGTAAAAATTTTGGTACTTTGACGGTAACAATAAGTAAACATTCAGGTATTTTAACGGTAAATCTTTGAAAAGTGTTCTGAAACGATAAATGAATCACAACTCACGATATACCCCATCAACTAACACCCTCCTCTAATGCACCAGGGGCCGGTTGTATTATAAAAAAGTGATTAAAGTTAACTATAGTTAGTGGAAACGTCATCCAATAAGAAGTGCCTATTTGAGAGTTAATCACTATTTAACTACAAAATAGTGATTAAAAAAGTGATTAAGACTTTTATACAACCGGCCCCAGGCTATACTTATAGTTATATATCTAATATTTAAAGTATTGCTCAATTTTTTAGCTGATTTTATAAAATTAATAAACCCAGAGGAGCCATGTGTATATTTATGTGGACATTCACTTGGATTACAACCCAAGACAACCAAGAAATATATAGATGATGAATTGCAGAAGTGGGCTACAAAGTAAGGGATCTGTTTGATAGAAAAATTTGTTAAATACAGTACAGTAAGGAGAATTGCCATCATCATCGCACCATCGCAATAACATTCCTTACCGTCATCATCATTGCCTGATGCAACATCACCACCAGCAGCATCACCACCAGTATCATCACTGGTATCACCAGCAGCATGAATGGCATGACCACCAGCATCATCACCAATGTCACCAGCACCATCACCATGTCAATGCACCACCAGCATAATTACCATCATGAATGGCATGACCACCAGCATCATCACCATCCAGCATCATCATTACCACCAGCATCCAGGCCTCGAATTTCCCTGAAATCAATCGACGGCCATGGCGTTAAAAATTGCCGTAGAACGTAACAGCTGTCTACGGCAATTTTGGCAGTTTCCACAGCATTTTTCAAATTACTGTAATAAAACTTTAATTTTATTGTTACTTTGGATTTTTGACAAGCTAGAAACATGTCTACGTATTTCTTTTATGTTTTTTTTTTCGAAGAAAACTGAGACTAAAATAGTGATTTACGCATGATTAACATCTGAATTCAAGTATCAAAGTAGTAATGCACAGTGAATAGTATAAAAATTGCACTATACGGCAAAAGATTGCCGTCGTTGCCGTAATGATCAACGGCATTTTGTTCTTGCTCTACGGCAATTGCCGCGATTGCCGAGATAAAATTTGAGCCCTGCCAGCATCATCACCAATGTCAATGCACCACCAGCATCATCACCATCATGAATGTCATCACCACCAGCATCATCATCATCATCACCAATTTCAATGCCCCACAGCATCATCACCAATTTCAATGCCCCACAGCATCATCACCAATTTCAATGCCCCACAGCATCATCACCAATTTCAATGCACCACCAACATCATCACCATCATGAATGACATAACCACCAGCATCATCACCATCCAGCATCATCAACACCATCATCAACATGCATCATCACCACCAGCATATATTTGTCACTGTCATTAGTACCATTATCACCACCACCATGCAGCACCACCATCACCATGCACAGCATGAACCACCATTACCTACATCACAATATCCAACGTTATCATCACCATAATCTCAACAGATGACCATCATCACCTCCATCGGTTTCGATTTACGGGTACGAGACTATCGCCATTTTCTTTACCAATTTTTTGCTAATGTCAGCATTTTTACCCGTAATTTCCACCTGTTTCCCAGCGGGACACCAAAGTCTACACGTAAAAGACAAACATGTACGGGTGTTTTCTGTTTACTCTATATATGTGGGCCGTTTACATAGTAAAAATTTTCAACATCTTACCCAATAATTGATGCACATATGCTCTTCAAAGTTTTCAACAATTTATGCGAACCTCAAAAGCAAAATTTACCATTCTATGATCGGTTTTCACACGCCGGAATATCTTGGATTTCTTAAGTTACAAGTCGTTCACCGATGTACAGGTATGCGTACGTGTATATCAACCGTACCCGTAAACCAGAACCGGGGTATCTTCACCATCATCATCGTCACCACTATCAAAACTACCATAATCTGAAACATCACCACCATTATCATCACTACCACCATGTCCCAAAGTGTTTTCCTACAGAGGCGTTTTAGGTCATGCTCATGTTGAGGATAAACCATGGTTGACAATAGATGAGACTGTGAATGGACTAAGCGCTCAGATTGTTGGTAAGATCACTTTGATATTGAAGATGTTCTTCTATTATGTAATATTATACTGCTTGTGGACACCTCTCCAATACACCACTCTAAGACACCACTCTAATACAGACACTTCTCTAATACACCACTCTAATATACAGTAGACACTTCTCTAATACACCACTCTAATACTGACAGCTGTCTAATACAGACACCTCTTTAATACAGACACCTCTCTAATACAGACACCTCTCTAATACTAACGGCTCTTTAATACAGACATCTCTCTAATACAGACATCTCTCTAATACAGACATCTATCTAATACAGACATCTATCTAATACAGACATCTCTCTAATACAGACACCTCTCTAATACAGACATCTCTCTAATACAGACATCTCTCTAATACAGACATCTCTCTAATACAGACACCTCTCTAATACAGAAACCTCTCTAATACTGACACCTCTCTAATACTGACATCTCTCTAATACTGACACCTCTCTAATACTAACAGCTCTTTAATACAGACATCTTTCTAATACAGACATCTCTCTAATACTGACACCTCTCTAATATGGACACATCTCTGATAGGGACACGTCTCTGATAGGGACACATCTCTAATACAGATACCTTTCTATGAACTGACACCTCTCTGTTACAGACACCTTTCTAATAGAGACACCTCTCTAATACGGACACCTCTCTAATACGACACCTCTCTAATACAGACACCTCACTAATAGGAATACCTCGCTAATATGGACACCTCTCTAATATGGACACCTCTCTTACTTGGCCACCTCTCCAATATAGACACCTCTCTAATACGAACACTTCTCTAATTCTAATACGAACACCTCTCTAAAGTCGTGTTTACACTACTAGCCTTGGCCTACATTTTGACAGTGTAAACAGACTTTGGCCTAGCCTTGGCCTGACCTAGGCCAGGAAATCTGGGCCACTACAACCGGTGGCCTAGGTCTGGCCTAGGCTTGTGGAAATGTAAACACTTTCGGCCTTGGCCTGGGCCTTATTTTCATGGCAACGTGTGTCCACAGTGAGAGATTAGCGGACAACCAGCAGACAACGTCACAACACATAAAAATACACAAAATTAATTACAAAATTCTAGGCCAAAGTGAGCCAGTCTCAAAAAAAATAGTGTAATGGTGTAAACGCGCCATATTTACCTTGGCCTGGCCTTGGCCATGCACGCTTGTAGTGTAAACACGACTTAATACAAACACCTAATATGGACATAATATTGATAGGAGCAAAGGAATATGAAGTTGTAGTGATGAACACATTGAGTGTGAATCTGCACATTTTAATGGTACGAAATAATTCGAATTTTGAAAACTTGTTTTAAAATTGTTCTCATTATAACTTGATATTTAATATAATGCGCTCATGTAAACGTCAAAATTGTGTTCGCGTTTAGGTTCCTTTCTACCGACCCACTCCTGACAGACACAAGATTTTGATTGAAGGGAAAAGTTTTCCATCAGATTATGTATGGCTTATGAGTGTTTTTCTCTTATTTGTCTAATATATAAATACTCTTGAGGTGCAGGGGACGATGGGAAGTAAGGTATCATATTGCCGATTATGCTGAAAAAATAAAAATGGTGGTCGTGTAAACACGGAGTGATAGCTTATACCTGTAAATATTGAAACATTTTGGTTGTTTCGGCAGTTTTTGTTGAACATTTTCAGTATAATCAGCGATATGATACCTTACTTCCCATCACCCCCTGCGCGCAAAATTAAATGCTGGAATTGCCTATTGAAACTCTCGAAATTTCATGTCAAGAAATTGCTTACCTAAAAGCGATAATTCTCAATATAGATCGGGGAAAATTTTCGAAAAAAATTGACAATATCAAAGAGAAAATTTGATTTTATTCCACATGCCTGAAATACATTTTTATGAACAGGAAACTCCGAAACTATAGCAAATAAAACTGCTAAGAAAAAGTAGAAACAATTAATTAATTAATCTGATATGGAGCTGCTCCCAATGGACCATTCCCCAATTAACCCAAATTTTGAACTCATCAAGTCTAGACAAAAATTTCATCACAGCTTGAAAGAACATCACAAAATTAGTAATATTCCAAAGTTTCGTTGCAAAATGTTGTAAAATGCGGGTAATATAGCCTTGCGAAGTTTGCAATTTTCAGTCATTTTAGATTACAAACTGGAAATGGTTACCACTTCTGTGCGTAATACAAAATAACTGAAAATTGCAAACTTCGCAAGGCTATATTATTTTCATTTTACAACATTTTGCAACGAAACTTTGGAATATTACTAATTTTGTGATGCTCTTTCAAGCTGTGATGAAATTTTTGTTTAGGCTAGTTAAGATCAAAATTTTGGAAAAGTGGTAACCATTTCTCGTTTGTAATCTAAAATGACTGAAAATTGCAAATTTCGCAAGGCTATATTATCCGCATTTTACAACATTTCGCAACGAAACTTTGGAATATTACTAATTTTGTGATGCTCTTTCATGCTATGATGGAATTTTTGTCTAGACTTGTTGAGATCAAAATTTTGGTTAGGCCAAAAAAAAAATATGTGGGTTTCCGGTTTCCCGACCCTACCTAGCTTTTCGACGTCGAAATCCTGACCCTAAACTTTTTTATTGGATTATGCTTGTAAGTGTTTCCACTTAGAGGAAAAAGTTTGTGGAAAATTGAAATTTGAGGCAATATTAGGGAAATTTATCTTTGATTGTGGAAGCACTGACTAAACAAAATGGCGTCCGCTTGTTAGGAAAAATAAAAAAAAAAGTTTAAAAAAAAAGTTAAAACCGACCTACCCTACCTAAGTTTTTATAAGAAGAAACCGGAAACCCACATTTTTTTGGCCTTAATTGGGGAATGGTCCATTAATCGATGAATCGATAATTTTTTCGTTGTAATCGGAATAATTGGATCATCTTTAAAAATCCTGTACAGAATGCACTGTTAAACAAAAGCAACTACACATGAGGTGTCGTGATCAGTGGTCAGCACGCTTGCCTTTCAAGCTAGGAGACTCGGGTTCAATCCTAGGTCTGACCTCTACTCAAGGTCTTAAAATAATTGAGAAGAAAGAGCTACTTTACATTAACATCAGTAAGTGGTTGCGTCTTCTCCAAGGGTGGGTTGAATACAAAATATTTGTAGTTCGCTATAACTACAGCTACTTCAAAAATATGTAGTCAGCTACAACTACTGCTACTTTTGAACAAAGGTAGTTCGCTACTGACTACAGCTACTGCTTAGAAAATGTAGCGAACTATTTCGCTATTTCGCTACGCTAATTTTTTTTAGTTTTACTGTATTTGGAGCATCTACTAACTCAGGCTGAAATGTAACCTATAACAAATCGACTTACGAGTAGCAACAGTAAACATAAAGCAACATGTTTGTAAGCACTACAGTGTTCAGAAGTGCAAATTGACTATTGAGTATTGATTTTAAGCAAACCGTATCTCAATATCATGCTATTCTATCAAGTTGCTAACAATTTTAAAAAGTAGCGAATAGCGATTCGCTCTTTGAAAAGTAGTCAACTACTTGGCTACTTTTAGGCAAAATGTAGTTCGCTATAACTACAGCTACTGTTTTAAAAAAGTAGTCAAAAACTACTGGCTACTTGAAAATTGTAGTTCGCTACAGTAGCGAACTACAACTACTTCGTTACTACCCACCCTTGGTCTTCTCTGATAAGGATATTAAATCATAGGTAACTAGGTATACCTCGGATCCCCTACGAATTGGGCGATAGCCTGTTGGGAAATTCGCTCACCAACGAGTGAGAAATTCGATAAACTCAAAAATAAGATGTGAACAGTCACACTTTAGGGGGAGGGGGGGGCCTTTAGGTTTTGTTGACTGGGATGAGTTTCAAGGACTGTCCATGTTTACGCTGCGACCAGCTTTGCCGGCCTGGCCTAAACCAGCTTTTTCATTTAGTATGCTGTCGATTCACAAATAAAATTTCATGGCTTTGATCCTGCCGTGTCATTGGTTGAAGTTGTTCCACGCGAGGCAAGTTAGAAAAATTAGGGACCTTATAATATCGACGTGTTTCAACCAGAGGCCGCGGAACCGGGGGGCAATGGGGGCAAGTGCCCCACCCCCCTTTTTTAGGTGGAAAAAAGTGCCCTTTTTTCTGGGCTTAAGTGCCCCATTTAAAGAACGAAAAAAGTATTTCTTGAACCAAAGCCCTCTCTTGCTGGAAAGAAAATGCCCTTTTCGCAGTAGTAAAGACTTTGTAAAGGCCATTTCCGACGTTATACAGACTCCATATTTTCAAAAAATTTCGTTCGGCTCGTGAACGACATACAATCGTTTGATTTTGGTCGTATACAAAAGTGCCCTTTTTGGTCAATGCCCCTCCACTTTCGAAATGCTTCCGCGGCCTCTGGTTTCAACGAATACCACAGGCCCTATTGGGATCGCCCGGCGAATCCTGTACTATAGTAACAACGGATGCCCTATCTAGCTGTCCGTTTGTATAGAAGTGTTTTTAACTGATAGGTTATCCTCATTTGATACAGGCTTTAAATTTGCCTTTTCAGAATGAATCTTGTTTACGTACGGAAGACATTTTAAAGATTATCGAAGAGCAAGGAGACTCGATAGCTTTAATAATGTTTGCAGGTAACTGCGAAAATATCTCGACTGTCGAGGGAGAATACCCAAAATTCTGATCAAAAATAGTGAATCCTAAATGAATGGTATAGCCGAAAAAATGAAAATCCATTTTGTACTTTAGAAATGAAAATCCATTTTGTACTTTAAACAGTAAAACCTGATAGAAAAGTTCAAAATTTCATCACAGAAAAAATTGTCTTTTTTCGCCGCATTTAGGTGTTCAGTATTACACAGGACAGCTTTTTGATATGAAGGCTATCACAGAGGCCGGTCATAAAAAGGTATACGTTATTTAGATTATAAATATTTTGGTGTTGGCTGCACACATTTTGGTGTTCGCTGCGAACACATCCTGTTGACATGTTGTTGGAACAGCATTGCTACAAGTCTGTTGCAGGTTTGTTACAACTTGTGCGTTTTTCCGTGTGCATCACTCTGATAACTGGAGTCGCGCGGCCCCAGGTTCGACTCCCGCCACAGACTATACCGGGTGTCCCAAAAAAACTGGACACTGTTTGATTTCATGCAACGTAAAAGCTATAAAAGCTATCGCAATGAAATAAAGATCATTGCATTCAGAAAGGACTAACTTAGATTTTGATATATAACACTTGAATTTACATGCAATATTGACTGCGCTATTGATGTTTGAACGTTGAACTATACTGTTTTTGAAAATGCCAAAAATTAGCATAAAACAACCTTATAAAAATTACTTATGTAGTTACTAGTCAAATAATAAAATATTTTGATTTTGGTTGTATTTCACTCAATATTGCATCTAAATTCAAGTTTTATATATCAAAATGTACGTTAGTCCTTTCTGAATGCAATGATCTTTGTTTCATTGCGATAGCTTTTATAGCTTTTACGTTACATGAAATCAAACACGTACAGTTTTTTGGGGGACACCCGGTATAGTTGTATTTTTCATTGCATTCTTCTGGTTAATCTAAAAATGCTTGTCTTGTCAAGTCCGTTCTGCTCATGCGCGTGTTTTGTTTATATTTTTTGTACTCGAAATCTATAAAAATCCTTCAACAATCAGTATACCGTTTCCCTAGGGTTGTATCGTTGGCTTTGATTTGGCTCATGCGGCTGGTAATGTGGAACTCTCGCTTCACGACTGGAATGTGGATTTCGCATGTTGGTGTACTTATAAGGTATAACGATAGAACTTGTCTTCAATTGCGGTAATTCACTAACCGTTACAGCCTTAGTCAAAAATTCATAGGTTTCCAGTTTTTACAACCTTGTGTCGTCAACCTTGTAACATTCTCGTCATATCATGGCTGTATCAGACTTGTTAGAACAACCTTGTGACAAGTCTGATAATGCCATCAAGCTTGTTACAAGTTGTCAACAGGTTGTTCCAAACTTGTTAAAACAAATACGCGAACAGATTTGTGCGAACAGATTTGTAACAACTTGTTTGCAGGCTTGTAACAACTTGTGTATGTGCCTACTTACCCTCCAGCTATTCAAAAACAACACTGACACTCAAGGGAAGCTTAAATTGAACCTCCACTCTTTGAGTGTGAGTTAGCTCTTAGAATACAGGCGTTAGTCACGATAAATTTACAGCAGAGCTGACGTGCCCGTATCAGAATCAACTTTAATTGTTGCTTTTTTTAGTATTTAAACGCTGGTCCTGGCGGGATAGCGGGAGTTTTTGTTCATGAGAAACACGGACGAAACTTTGATTTACCAAGGTATTACAATCATGCAGGTGTTAGAAAAGTTCCCTTAAGGTGACTCGATATAGTTATCACAAAAACCCTGCTTAAGAATCGCGAACTCAAAACCGAGTGACCATTTTTACGCGCAGGTCGCGGAAACTGATTAACAAAATGAAAGAACTTCCAAAATGACCTGACGTGAGCAGTTGCTCGCGCCATATCACGTCATTGCGCATGTTCTGTAGTGTTTTATGTCAATTGCTGACGTCATTAGAATTTTCCATTTTAGAAAAACAATGCGCTATATCTCTTTACTTTGTCTGGTGACCTATGTTCAAATTTTGCATGCTGTATTGCACCGCTAAAAACTTTAATTTTACAAAAAATAAAAAAATTCTGTAATGCCAAAAAAATTTTACCGAGGAGTACGACATTTTCGCATTTTCCAAAAAAATGGCATTACAGAATTTTTTTATATTTTGGTAATTGTTAGCTTTTCGTCCAAGTAAAATATTGCAAGAAAAAAATTGTGGGTCAACATGCTTCTTTTCCAACAAAACGAGACGATAGGCCATTTTGGAGTGAATTTCGTACACGTATGTCGTCATAGCAACGAACTATCTGTTACTAAAACTAATAAAATTTGAAAGTAGAGATATCGAAATATATAAAAAACACACAATATCTGCTGAATAAATCCTAAAAATGCGTAATTTGAACATGTCAAAGTGTTGAACACCTGAATTTACAAACGGGAAATTGATGCCCCAACACCCGATTGGGCTGTCAATTTTCCGTGCGTAATACAAAATGACTGAAAATTGCAAATTTCACAGGGCTATAATATCCGCATTTTACAACATTTCGCAACGAAACTTTGGAATATTACTAATTTTGTGATGCTCTTTCAAGCTGTGATGAAATTTTTGTCTAGATCAAAATTTAGTCTATAATGCAAATGGTCCATTAACTGTATATGTTTAGGTTTGCAGGTTGGTGGGGGCACGACAAAACGTCAAGGTTTCAAATGGAGCACAGTATGTACCCGTACGATTTTTGTTGCCTTTTAAAGCTTCTGTTGCAACGGCAGACAGGTTTCGTGACACAGGCGTTTATAGAAACATCTTGAATAAGCAACCAATCAGATCGAAGAACAATACCCAAGTTCATCAAACTCAATACCCAAGGTCATTCGTGCTCGATGGAATTCTGAATTTTTTTGCACCCGTGATTTGAAGATTGTGAAATGGCTGTGCGACTAATACGAAAACTGCACTCAGAGATTTAAATATTTCACCAGTTGCTAAAAATCGTAAGGTCACAGCCATTCTTTCGTCCAGGCCAATGTTCTCCAGCACTCTTTCTTCGGTAGCGAATTTTAGCATGCATGAACATTCACGACCCAAAGTTTAATGTTTCGCGCGCCTTTCTTCCACGGCCGGAAGTTACAAGTGTGAAGTCTGGTGACTAGTCTTCTCGATGCGAATTTCGCGATCTGTTACACGATGCAACGGTTTGTGAAACCTGTCTCACAATCAACAAACCGTTACATCGTGTAACAGAAGCTTTAGTTATACCTTGACTGTATTTAATAATTTTCGTGGTTTCAGGGTTTCAACCATTCATTTCGTCCACCTTGTGTTTTCCATTGTTTAGAATTTGTTCCTCTACATGGAGCAGCTGGATTTCAAATGTCTAACCCACCAGTATTTCAGACTGTGTCGTTGCTGTCCTCCTTAAAGGTATGATATGGTCAAACCCATACAGGGACGCCGGAACGATGTGAAGGCAGGGGGGGCAGATTTTCGTGAACGGGCACTTTTGAATTGATATATACTAAAGGCTCATTTACACGGTGCGATTAGTTGTATACGATTCTTACTCTGGCGTATGTGATCGAATAAACACGCGTACAAACGTCACATTTCAAATTTCGCCATTAGCGAGTGAGCAATAACGTGGCATTAGCACTCGTTTTCATTCGTCAGAATGACAATCGTATACAACTAATCGTATCGTGTAAATGGGCCTTAAGAGATGTTTGGGGAGGTGAACTTCGCCTAATCATGTTTTCTATTTATTGGATGATACTGGTGAGGGGGTTCTCCTACAGGCGATCATGCTATTCTTGAAGCTCCATGACTGCATTTCTTGCGTTTTCTGAAGCAAATTCGTAAAAGAATTAGCCTTTCTCACGATGACGAATATCCGCCATTTTTGGGTGGCATCTAATTCTCGTTAACCAATGCAGACAATTAAAACAATGTGAAAAGCAATTTTTCAAAATAAACTAACCATTTACAAAGCAAATTTACTATCATTCGTCCAAAAAATTATAAAAAGTCGCTGTTATGTGGACTTATCTCGCAGACCTCGGCTGAAAAGCCACCCAAAAATGGCGGCGTGAGAAAGGTTAATTGCGCTAACATTTCTGGCAATTCGCTATTTCGCCGAGGCAATCCTTTAAATTGAAAGGGCACCTTTGCCCCTCTTGCCTCTCCTGGTAACGGGGACGGCTGCCCGCCCCCCCAGTTCCGGCGTCCCTGAACCCATATTAAGCGGACACTTAAAAAAAGAGGAAGGCCGAAGGGGTGTCCGCTTAATATGGGTTTGTACCAACGAGCACAACAGGAGGTAACGCCCAACTAATTTAAGAACTCCCCTGTGAGTTCAAGTTTCGAGGAGACAGTTTTTCTTGCAATAGACCTTTCCCCTTTTGAGTGAAATTTTGATCTAGACAAGTCTGGACAAAAATTCACATCACAGCGTGAAAGAGCATCACAAAATTAGTAATACTCCGAAGTTTCGTTGCGAAATGTTGTAAAATGCGGATAATATAGCCTTGCGAAGTTTGCCGTTTTTCAGTCATTTGGTATTACAAACGGGAAATTGATAATCAGATATCATATCTAGATCAAAATTTCACTCATAAGGGGAAAGGTCTATTGTTTGAAAGACAAATTCAAGAAAGAAAAGTTTGATTTGGGAGAAATTATCAACGTTTATACGACCTATACCTATACATAGAAATACTGCAAAGCATTTTAAAATTGAATTTTACCATATGACCATTACCAATAGCCAGTATATTGACTGAATCTTACACCTGTTTTATACGTCCAATTTCGGTCGCGTCGAATGCAATTCAAAAAAAGATAATGAAACTTAATGAGCAAAAATATTTTAAGTATATATTAAGTAAATATTTTAAGTATATATTAAGTAAATATTTTAAGTAAATATTTTAAATATTTTATATATCTGCTGGGCATTAACATTTATCTGAAGCTTAAGGTTTATCATCTCATTAAGTATTGTCTTAGTGCATTCGACGCGACCAAAATTCGACGTATAAAACTGGCTTTATTTTTATATGTAACTTTTAGGTTCATACAAGAGCTACCATGAGTGCTTTACGGAAAAAATCTCTTCTACTCACAGGTATAAGAGTGAATGGGAAATATTGTTGAGTACTATCCCTCATCGCTTTAGATAATCCTGCTATTTTACTGTGAGATGGACTTGTTTACCTTGATAAGTCTGGTGTCGTATATGGTGGCAACCACAGCCCATTTTGGAAAAAAAATTTATTTCGTTACGTTGTTGCAGGTTACATGGAGTATTTACTAACTAGCATAACTGACCAAGATAACGAGGGCTCGTCGCCAGGAAAATCCTGCATAAAAGTGATTACACCAAGTAACCCGGCCGACCGCGGTGCCCAATTATCGCTGATGTTTCCCTTCAACATTGATGAATTTTTCGCGGAACTTCAGAAACGCGGAGTGGTTGTAAGTGTATTATCATGGATTGGATTATACCGAAAACAGGCGTATTCTATATAGCCGCAAACCTTGGCTATAATTGTGTCTATGAGATATGCCGAAAAGAAGCGTATTTTTTAGTCACAAACCGTGGCTATGAGATATGCCGAAAACAGGTGTCAGTACTTTATAGCCAACGGTGGCTATAAGATATGCCGAAAACAGGCGTACTTTATAGCCAGAAACCGTGGCTATAAGATCAATGCCGAAAACAGGTGTACTTTATAGCCAGAAACCGTGGCTATTGGCTATAAGATATGCCGAAAACAGAGGCGTACTTTATAGCCAGAAACCGTGGCTATAAGATCAATGCCGAAACCAGGTGTACTTTATAGCCTACGGTGGCTATAAGGTATGCCGAAAGCTCGCTTACTACATAGCCTGGCTATAAGATAGCTTGGCTATAAGGTAGGCTATGCCGAAAACAGGATTTGTTTTCGGATTCTTATTTTCTGAGCCTTTTTTTTTCAAAACAGGTTGATGAACGAAAGCCGAATGTTATCAGGGTAGCAGCTGTTCCTATATATAATTCCTTCATGGATGTTTATAAATTCTACAAAAACATTAAAGAATGCTACGGTATTGTTTATGCCAAACGGTAACAGAAATTATTACAGGAACATTTTTATTTAAATTGTTTTTTTTGTATTTATTTTTGCAGCATTTATGTCTGTGATAGTATACTTATATGTATTTCGGGTAGCGATCGCTTTCTGCATGGTAATAACCAATGACAATTCAACTAATACGATTACAGTAACATAAACTTTAAGTTCAATTTTCTCACGAAATATCATTAATTTATTTTAAATTGTTGAAGAATACGACTGTTCTCATCAAGGCTTGACTTCGGTAGTTTAGGGATGATGTAATCCGCGATACAATCATATAGTGGGCCATAGTTGATAATTTTTTTACTTGTTGGAGAAGCGATGTCAAAAACTTAAGCTTGTTGTCCCACCAAGATGTACAAACACTCGAAAACAATTAACAAAACCAAAGGCAAAGCCTTGTGTTTTCTGCAATGCTTTCTTTTGTGTGACGATCTCAGCATGAAACTCGCGCTATCTTTTTCATATTTTATACACAACGAAAAATCATCCCGAAAAGTACAGACTACAGTTGAATGTAAGAGTATAAAGTATAGAAACCTCTTTTTGAGGACAAAAACAAAGGCCGGTAAAACAAAACCAGTTTACCAGAGCTGATCTTATGGTGAGCTTTCTATCCTATTGTTACTAGTAAATACATATTAGAAAAAATTACAAGTTAAACTTGTCTTGTACATTGTTAGTTACTTAGTTTAGTTGATTTTGTAAACACTTGCTATTCATGTAAGCATTGCCATTGAATGGTGATTGATATAAATATGGCTTTATAATTATATGGGAACTTTTTAACAAGAATAGAGAGCTTAAAAGATTGACGTGTAAGGCAAACCGCTAACCACCGGAAATGGTAAACTTCAAATTCCATTTGAAAGTTATTAAAGTTCTAGAAGTATTCGTCGGCTCTGAAGCTAAATATCAAAGTGATCACAATAGGAATTTTGTATATAGGTAAATTTTAAGTCTTGAAGGATTTGTAAGAAATGTTTTAAGGAAAAAATTGCTACTGTGATCGATCACAGAAACTTTGATAGTATGAACCAGGCTTAATGGACCATTTGCATTATAGACTAAATTTTGATCTAGACAAAAATTTCATCATAGCTTGAAAGAGCATCACAAAATTAGTAATATTCCAAAGTTTCGTTGCGAAATGTTGCGAATAATATAGCCATGCGAAGTTTGCAATTTTCAGTCATTTTGTATTACAAACGGGAAATTGATGCCCCAACACCCGATTGGGCTGTCAATTTCCCGTGCGTAATACAAAACGACTGAAAAACGGCCAACTTCGCAAGGCTATATTGTCCGCATTTTACAACATTTCGCAACGAAACTTTGGAATGTTACTAATTTTGTGATGCTCTTTCAAGCTGTGATGAAATTTTTGTCCAGATCAAAATTTAGTCTATAATGCAAATGGTACCGAAAGACACTTTGCCGAAAGACACTTTGCCGAAAGACACTTTGCCGAAAGACACTTTGCCGAAAGACATTTTGCCGAACGGACATTTTGCCGACGGACGTTTTGCCGAACGGACAACCGAAAATAGAGATGTTCCTTCGTCAAAATGTTTGGGACTGTGTCTCATTTCCCAACTTTGTAATTTTCAAACATTGTGTAAAATAACCATTATATGGTATTAATATATTAGCATATTGACTATGCCTATGGGTAGCTTGTTTGTGCAGCGGATGAATTAAAAACTTGGAAGAATATAAAACGAAACTATTCTTCGCTATCAAAGTTTCTGTCGTCAAAATCGGAAATGACTTTAATCACAGAAACCAAAACCTTGTAAGCGAGCGAATCTTTATAGTTCAGACGTTATCTCTATTTTCGGCAAGTTGTCTGTTCGTCAAACTGTCCGTTCGGCAAAACGTCCGTTCGGCAAAATGTCCGTTCGGCAAAATGTCTTTCGGCAGAATGTCTTTCGGCAAAGTGTTTTTCGGCAAAATGTCCGGCCACCAATGCAAATGGTCCATTCATACACAAATTGTCCTAACTTGAAACAGCTAACAGTTGACTTGAAGATTCCCGTTTGCCGTAAACATTAAGGAATCTAATAGAGAATATTTCGGGCCTCTTGGATAGCTATATTCTAGAATCCTGATGAGTGAGTATTGTGATGCGGGGGCATGTGCGCTTTAGCGCATCCGGTCTCCTCCTGTTCTATTTGTTCCCCTTTTTTATAGCCATTATGAGCGAAAGGTCACGAGCTTTTCGTCTCGTTTGTGCTATCATTGAACTGATTGGATGAAAGTTTAAAAAATGCATTGAACTGTTTCGCTTTACAAACAGTCGAACGTGACAATGCAAATAGCCACCAACTAATTAATTGATAAACTTCCTATATGAATGCGCCAATCACGTTTCGTGTGACCAAATGAATTTGTAGAATATTCTGGTAACAATGGACCTTTAACCTTATAACTAAAATTTTGATCTAGACAAAAATTTCATCACAGCTTGAAAGAGCATCACAAAATTGGTAATATTCCGAAGTTTCGTTGCGAAATGTTGTAAAATGCGGAAAATATAGCCCTGTGAAGTTTGCAATTTTCAGTCATTTTAGATTACAAACGGGAAATTGACAGCCTCAAGGGGTTTGGGGCTGTCAATTTCCCGTTTGTTATCTAAAATGACTGAAAATTGCAAACTTCGCAAGGCTATATTATCCGCATTTTACAACATTTCGCAACGAAACTTCGGAATATTACTAATTTTGTGATGCCCTTTTTCAAGCTGTGATGAAATTTTTGTCTAGATCAAAATTTTAGTATGAAATTTTTGTCTAGACTTGTCTAGATCAAAATTTTAGTTATAAGGTTAAAGGTCCATTCATTAGCATTAGTCATTACCATTCAACCCTTTATTTGCCATTATTATTTATTTGTAAAAAATTGTATTTTTTATCCTTTATGTCAGTATAAGGATACAATAAGTGTGTGTGTAAGTGTGCCAATATATCGAAGGGATTTGTTATATATTTATTAAATTTAACCAGTTGCGAAAAATGGTTATGTCTAATAAATTTTTAAAAATTCCACTCTCGAAATTCATCTACATAAATCCTTTCAACAATTAATTATATCGAGTGAAATGCCCCCAAACCCTGATATTTGTCAATGTATCGTTCGTATAATGTATATAAGAATATATATGCAATAAAAAGATTTATAAACAGAAAAAACGACAGAATTTCAAGAGAAAAATATAAAGGAAAGTTGAGCTGAATATCGTTTCGGAAAACATTTCCTTCCAAGTGGAAGCCTTAGGCGAACTTTTCTCTATTGAAGTCCATTTTTTCTGGTACTTTTTGTCGATCAACATTGTCGTACAATAAATCAATACTTGAGCATAAATAGTGGGAGAAAAAGTTGGATTTTTTATTGAAAATTCATCGATTTCACATCGAGAAAGAAGCTGGTTTAACCATGGAGCCCTACCTTTCTGGCTACTAACTGTAATTTGAAATATTCTGGATAGAACGTGCGAAAATTGCAGCTTAAAATATGTTGGTGAAAACCGCCAAATCGAATCGAATTTGAACTCGAAGACAGCCACATTATATAAAGTGAGTATGTCGATAAGTATGTATCAATTTACGATGTTAGAAGTCAATTAGAACAGTAAATTGTAAGTTTTTGAGACGTTTTTATCGATGTTTGAAGGTAGTTTTAGGCAGGTTTGATATCAAATATAGACAGATGCGGGCATTTTTTCATGAATTAGTCTAGCGTGAAATGTTTGACATACTATGCCATTCTTATGACAACAGCCATTGAAATATGAAGCGTAATTATTAACTGTTTACTCTAAAGTATAAAGCTTCCCCGAAGAAATATGGGCTATCTTACTAAGGTGTTTATATATACATGAATGTATAAAGTTCGAAAAATGCGTACAATACAAAGGCCTAATATTTCTCATTCCATATATACGATTCGAAATTGGACAATATGCATCATCATTGTGCATATTTTCAATATGACAATATGCACACATCTGTGTTAATTTCTGATACCAATATACACTTGCTTATTTTTGTAGCTATTTGTATTCGATAACTAAAAAGTCGAATTATAGTATTATATGAGGATTTATAATCTGGTTTATAAGGGCAACAGGTCATGTTGATAATAAATTCAAGTCCAGAAAGCAGTTATTGTCAAACTTCATCCCTAAAAATATTTGGGTCCCAGTTGTTTCACCATGACGAATAAAGTCAGCTGGCACGAAACAGATGAAAATAGCTGATTTTTACTTGTCAAGGGGAGAATGCTGGCACTCGATGGGTTTGTCAACCACATTACAATCGATTTCGCAAAACGTTCCAAAGTTTGCAAAGTTCATGGTGAAATTCCAAAGTTCATAATAACATTGTAAACTGTAAACATCTGATTGACTTCTTTCAACTATGAACCAATCAGTAGCTTTGTTTGCAAACAAGGTTGTGAATTTCAATATATGAACTTTTGAACTTCGGAACTTTGAAACAAAGTTTGGAACATTTTGGCAAACGTTTTGTGAAGTCGACAGTAAGTTATATTGTGTCATAATGTGCCCTACATTAATTTAAGCAGGCGCTAAACAATGTGTAATCTTCGAATTTAATTCAGACAAATTTCATTGTAAAAAGTAAATTTGTCTGAAATGTGAGACAAAGTCGTTGCCGAGAGTTTGGTATGATAAAAATTTATATTTTTTGTGTCATAATTTTAGTTGAAGAATATATTTTTCCATCATGGCAAAACCGAGAAGGGTTGATGGTCAAATGCCGAGGATGCGGCAAACAGACCTTGACATGTTTTGGAAGGAGTACGAGTCAATCGAACCAACAGTTGTAGAGACCAATGACGAGGAAGATGATCATTTAAATGGTAACATTAATGGCTAGTAATTAAAATGTACACTGCATTGACAGGGTACGAATTAAGGTGTCAAAACAGCTTCGCAAAAATTTTGGTAAATAAATACTGCCTATTTCAAAACCATCCTCAGAAATACCGTATGAATAACTCGTTACATATTATTCTGACATTGCAGAGTACAACGAAATTCCGAAATTCATTGTCTCGAACGAGTTCAAATCCCGCTTGAGACAACGAACTTTTCATTGTACTCTGCAGTGTCTTGCTGTACTGGTGATTACTATATTCAGCTAGCATATTAAAATGCAAGACAGGTCATTTTGTTAAAAATGTTAGTTATAAATTAAGCAACAAGCAATACTTAATTTGTGTGTTCACAAATAATTTTCAAAAATAATTACTAGCAACAAGGCCACCAATGTTCACAAAAAAACCCTGTTTAACCTTTATGTAAACGTTTCTCATATCTGCGCGTACCGAAGGAAGTCTAAGTAAAATCTAAACTGATTTAAATATTACTTACAATAGGAAACAATTGAATGAATAAGATCGAAAGGCCGAAATATATGTGTCGTGTTTTCATGTGAACTGTCAAAACATTCAGAAATGCGATTACATTCCTAGGCTACGCCCGTGCACCAATTACTGGCATTTTGACAAACTGCAAACCATTTTACTTTTAGGCGTAAAGTAAACATCCGGTTTGTAGTATTTAGCCGCCCTTAATATTAACCGTGATTGATTACAGCATAAATTGGGATTATATGACTGCAACCTGACTACAAAACAAAAATCAAAGCCTCGTCAAAACAATATAAACAGCAGACAAACAAACTAAAAGCAAAAACAGCGCGTTCGGCTCTCTCATATTCATGTTCGTTATGTTTATGCAATATATTTTCAAAATTTTCACTTCGCATTTTCCTGTGTGCCAAGCAATTTCGCTTCGCAAAAATGTACAGATGCTTCGCAAATTGCGAAGTGCAAGCCGTTAATTCGTACTGATTGATCACACTCTATTAATAGATTAATAGATTTACTGATGCTATTTGTCTGACGATATATTTTACTTGTTCTTTAATTAAGCCATTAAATCGGATTTCGCCCCCTACTTTATTACCTTACATTGTCATTAGACAGACATTTTACTTGTTAAGGAGAGAGTACTGGCGTTCAATGGATTATTCAGACTGATTATCTGCCCATTAATGTCTAGTTAACCATTGAGTCACATTGTGCCGTAATGTGCCGTGCTTTATTATCTTACTCTGTCTAATGCCAGACGATTTTACTTGTCAAGGGGTCAGAGCATCTGGTAGTCAAATTGGGTTAACCCACTGAGTTGCATTGTGCCAAAATGTGCCCTGCTTTTCTATTTTAATCTGCTTAAATGCCAGATGATTTTACTTGTCAAGGGGAGAGTGCTTCCGCTCATGGGTTTATAATCAGACTATCTACCCATGTTTCTAGTTAACCCATTGCGGCCTGACTATATTATTTTACTCGGTCTAATGCCAGATGATTCTACTCGTTTAGGGGAGATTGAGCGTTGGCATTTAATATGTTAATTAATAATTTATTAAAAGTTTGTTTCTTATTATAGAACTGGAGCATGATGTTCGGTGGTTAGAGGAAGCAGGATTTGATTCGATTGTGAAAAATTATAGAAGTAAGTGGAAAAAACCCTCATTAATCTATTATTAAATGGCCCCTTGACCCCTTCCTGGCTTCGATTGCTAATATGCCTTATTAATCCATTAATTAGCATTGTATCCTTTACATTATTCTACAATAGAGATGTGTAAATCCTATCCGAAACCAATCTGATCGGATTCGTAGTCGGATCGGACTTTGATTACCAGGGCTGCTGTGAAAACTAAAGGTTTACGGCGTTTCCGTTTAATAATTTTTCCATTTTGTTTATTTCGAATTGTCTAACCCTATTTGTAAAGAATAAAAGATATGAGTTCTTTTGCTGTTCAAACATCAATAGCGCAGTCAATCAGAAATCAAACAATGTCCAGTTTTTTGGGGGACACCCCGTCCAATGCCATACAATTTTATGACACCAGAATAAACACTTTCTTCTGGCTTATTTCTATTTCAGACAGCAAAGAAATAAATGCGGAGGACATTGATTTCAAAAACATTACATCGTCCCTAACGAGGAAGCAAGCCGAAGCAGTCAAAAGACGTGTGAACAAACTAAATGCGAAAGTGAAAGAAAGATTAAGTCTACAGGAAACGTCTGAAGGGCCACAACGACTCTTTTTGCCTGAAAATTTCCAAAACAACAACTCGAAGCAGCGGGCAGATGTCAGGTCGATATTTCCTATGCAAACTGTGGGGGAGGCGAGTAATAAGCCAAAACCCTCCTATAGAAGTCGGCATTCATATAGCGAGGGTGTGCCCCTCTCCAGATCTGAGGTACAAGAACCAAAATGTATTATGTATGTAGCTTGTATGCTATGTCTTCAGAATAATGAAATTGATTCTTTCTTTAGAAAACTTACATCCAGTGCCATATAAGATGATGATGCCTTAATTAAATGCAAACCTTTTCTTCCACCATTCTGATACAGACATATTTCTATTGTGGACACCTTTCCAATTCAAACACTTTAGTCTTTCTAGTACAGACACCTATCTAAATCTAATATCAATACCTCTCTGATACAGAAACATTTCTAAGACATATCTCTAATACTGACAATTTCTCTAATACAGGCACCTCTCTAATACAGACACTTTTCTAATACAAACTCTTTTCTAATACAAACACTTTAGTCTTTCTAGTACAGACACCTATCTAAATCTTACATCAATACCTCCCTGATACAGAAACATTTCTAAGACATATCTCTAATACTGACACTTTCTCTAATACAGGCACCTCTCTAATACAGACACTTTTCTAATACAAACTCTTTTCTAATACAAACACTTTAGTCTTTCTAGTACAGACACCTATCTAAATCTAATATCAATACCTCCCTGATACAGAAACATTTCTAAGACATATCTCTAATACTGACACTTTCTCTAATACAGGCACCTCTCTAATACAGACTCTTTTCTAATACAAACACTTTTCTAATACAAACACCTCTCTAATACAGACACCTCTCAAATACAGACACCTCTAATACAGACACCTCTCTAATACAGACACCTCTCTAATACAGACACCTCTCTAATACAGACACCTCTCTAATACAGACACCTCTCTAATACAGACACCTCTCTAATACAGACACCTCTCTAATACAGACACCTCTCTAATACAGACACCTTTCTAATACAGACACCTCTCTAATACAGACACCTCTCTGATACAGACACCTCTCTAATACAGCCATCTCTCTAATACAGACACCTCTCTAATACAGACACCTCTCTAATACAGAAACCTCTCAAATACAGACACCTCTCTAATACAGACACCTCTCTAATACAGACACCTTTCTAATACAGACACCTCTCTAATACAAACACCTCTCTAATACAGACATCTCTCTAATACAGAAACCTCTCAAATACACACACCTCTCTAATACAGACACCTCTCTAATACAGACACCTTTCTAATACAGACACCTCTCTAATACAAACACCTCTCTAATACAGACATCTCTCTAATACAGACACCTCTCTAATACAGCCACCTCTCTAATACAGACACCTCTCTAATACAGACACCTCTCTAATACAGACACCTCTCTAATACAGAAACCTCTCTAATACAGACACCTCTCTAATACAGACACCTCTCTAATACAGACACCTCTCTAATACTGACACCTCTCTAATGCTGACACCTCTCTAATGCTGACACCTCTCTAATACAGACACCTCTCTAATACAGACACCTCTCTAATACAGACACCTCTCTAATACAGACACCTCTCTAATACAGACCCCTCTCTAATACAGACACCTCTCTAATACAGACACCTCTCTAATACAGACCCCTCTCTAATACTGACACCTCTCTAATACAGACACTTCTCTAATACAGACCCCTCTCTAATACAGACACCTCTCTAATACAAACACTTCTCTAATACAGACCCCTCTCTAATACAAACACTTCTCTAATACAGACACCTCTCTAATACAAACACTTCTCTAATACAGACACCTCTCTAATACAAACACTTCTCTAATACAGACACTTCTCTAATGCAGACACTTCTCTAATACAGACACTTCTCTAATACAGACACCTCTCTAATACAGACACCTCTCTAATACAGACCCCTCTCTAATACAGACACCTCTCTAATACAGACACCTCTCTAATACAGACACCTCTCTAATGCAGACACCTCTCTAATACAGACACCTCTCTAATACAGACACCTCTCTAATACAGACACCTCTCTAATGCAGACACCTCTCTAATGCAGACAACTCTCTAATACAGACAACTTTCTAATGCAGACACCTCTCTAATGCAGACCCCTCTCTAATACAGACAACTCTCTAATACAGACACCTCTCTAATACAGACACCTCTCTAATACAGAGACCTCTCTAATGCAGACACCTCTCTAATGCAGACACCTCTCTAATGCAGACACCCCTCTAATACAGACACCCCTCTAATGCTGACACCTCTCTAATGCCGACTTCTCTAATACAGACACCTCTAATGCAGACACCTCGCTATGTGGGCATCTCTGTAATACAGATACCTATCCAATATGGACATTTCTCTAATACAGATACCTCTCCAATATGGACACCTCTCTCATACAGACACCTCTCCAATATGGACACCAACCTCGTTCACACCTCTCTAATGCAGACACCTCTAAAATGCGAACAACTCTCTAATACAGACACCTTTCTATTGCAGATACCTCTCTAATATGGACACCTCTCTAATGCTGATACCTTTCTAATGTGGACACCTCTCTGATGCAGACACCTCTCTAATGTGGACACCTCTTTCATGCAGACACTTCTCAAATGCGAACACTTCTATAATATAGACACCTTTCTAATACAGACACCTCTCTAATATGGACATTTCTCTAATGCCGACACCTCTCTGATGCCCGACACCTCTCTAACACAGACATTTCTCCAATATGAACACCTCCCTAATGCAGACACCTTTCTAATGTGGACACCTCTCTAATGCAGACACCTCTCAAGTGCGAACACTTCTCTAATATAGAAACCTCTCCGATGTGGACACCTCTCTAATGCCTACACCTCTCTAATGCAGACACCTTTCTAATGTGGACACATGTCTTATATTGACACCTCTCTAATAGGGACATCTCTCGAATACTGACACCTCCCCAAAATTGGACACCTCTAATACAAACACCTCTCTAATACAAACATCTCTCTAATAAAAACACCTCTCTATGACAGACACCTCTCTAATACAAACACCTCTCTAATACGGACACCTCTTTAATACAGACAGCTCTCTATTAAACGACAATCTTCCACTTACTTTGGCCAAAATATGTCCATGTTTGTCCATCGCAACGAATTTCTTTGTTTGAAGTGATTGAATCATTATTACCTGGGGTGCTTTTGTTTTCATGTAGAAAATTGCTAAACGATAAAAATACGTTTATATATTTTAATGTTTTGAGCGACAACGAAGGCTCTTCGTCGGCAGGGAACGAGAAGTTCCTGTGCTGACTGCTGAAGCTATCACTCTTAAGGCTGTTCCACTTCAATTGTAACGTAGTCGTAGCGTAGCATTTTCTTTTGTGTGGAAGTCATTAGTCTAATATGAACATGTCTCTAATATGAACATGTCTCTAATATGGACATCTCTCTAATATGGACATCTCTCTAATATGAACATCTCTCTAATATGAACACCTCTCTAATATGGACATCTCTCTAATATGGACATCTCTCTAATATGGACATCTCTCTAATATGAAGACCTCTCTAATATGAAGATCTCTCTAATATGAAGACCTCTCTAATATGAAGACCTCTCTAATATGAAGACCTCTCTAATATGAAGACCTCTCTAATATGAAGACCTCTCTAATATGAAGACCTTTCTAATATGAAGACCTCTCTAATATGAAGACCTCTCTAATATGAAGACCTCTCTAATATGAACATCTCTCTAATATGAACATCTCTCTAAATATGAACATCTCTCTAAATATGAACATCTCTCTAAATATGAACATCTCTCTAATATGAACACCTCTCTAATATGAAGACCTCTCTAATATGAACACCTCTCTAATATGAACACCTCTCTAATATGAACATCTCTCTAATATGAACATCTCTCTAATATGAACACCTCTCTAATATGAACACCTCTCTAATATGAACACCTCTCTAATATGAACATCTCTCTAATATGAACATCTCTCTAATATGAACATCTCTCTAATATGAACATCTCTCTAATATGAACACCTTTCTAATATGGACACCTCTCTAATATGAACATCTCTCTAATATGAAGACCTCTCTAATATGAACACCTCTCTAATATGAACACCTCTCTAATATGAACACCTCTCTAATATGAACAGCTCTCTAATATGAACACCTCTCTAATATGAACACCTCTCTAATATGAAGACCTCTCTAAATATGAACATCTTCTAAATATGAACATCTCTCTAATATGAACATCTCTCTAATATGAACATCTCTCTAATATGAACATCTCTCTAATATGAACATCTCTCTAATATGAACATCTCTCTAATATGAACATTTCTCTAATATGAACATCTCTCTAATATGAACATCTCTCTAATATGAACATCTCTCTAATATGAACATCTCTCTAATATGAACATCTCTCTAATATGAACATCTCTAATATGGACACCTCTCTAATATGAACATCTCTCTAATATGAACATCTCTCTAATATGAACATCTCTCTAATATGAACATCTCTCTAATATGAACATCTCTCTAATATGAACATCTCTCTAATATGAACATCTCTCTAATATGAACATCTCTCTAATATGAAGACCTCTCTAATATGATAATCTTTCTAATATGGACACCTCTCTTATATGGACACCTAGCTAATACAGGCACCTCTCTAATACATACACCTCTTTAACATGAACACCTCCCTTAGGGCTAATTTTAGAATCAATCAATGAAAAATTTACAGTAAATACTCACTGTTTTGGTTTCCATCTGTCACAAAGGTACCATTAACTCTCCCACTGCTATCCAAGCTTAAAAACTGACCATTTTTGAACGAAAGTTTTTGCTTGCGTTGGTTTGTAAACGGCTTCGTAAAACTGTCGACGATATTTCGCCCACGAACCAAATCTTTGATTCTCAATCTGGTAGGTTTTTTTACTCCATTATTCGACATGTTTTTTAAAATGTTCTTGTATCTTTTGATAATCTCGTCTAGAACTTTGCCCTTGGTCGTATTGCAATCTTTCAGTAGGTTAGCTCGCTCTTTCAGATTGATAATCTCTTTAAGTTTCTTTACGGCATTGGTGCTGACCGTTGTAGTTGTGTTGTCACTGGATAGCGATTTGCAAGCGCTCAATGGATACGTTATGAAGAATAACACCATGGATATAATGATCTAGGAAAATTGAAAAAGATTTAAAATTAATTAAGCGCGCATGCTATTGTAGATGGGATGGCTGGCCAGAAATCATCGTTTATCCGTCTTCCTTCGTAATTTGCATATATCACG
>CACRXK020002161.1:7022-45818 GCA_902702795.2 Paramuricea clavata
GACATTAGCTTCTACAAAAGGGGCACTTTTCCTCACCAAAAAGGGCACTTTTCAACACAAAAAGGGCACTTTTTATCACAAAAAAGGGCACTTTTAGTCCTTTAAAAAAATTGGGGGGGGGGCACGTGCCCCCCGTGCCCCCCCCCCGCTTCCTACGCCCCTGCTGAAAGGTATTTACAGCTTTTTTCATTCACTGAGGCTCAAGCAAATTTGGAAAGTGCCTTAGAGTTTTGTTAAACGAGTTGTATTGGAAAAGCTTACCCTTAAAAGAGGACTGCTTTTAATTTTTTCTCAGACTCAAATACAAGCATCACTGATCTAGAAAACTATAGGGCTGGATGAGTTATCTTTTGAATTCAACCAGCCAATTTTAAACCAGAGATGGCAGAATATTTACGAGATGAGATTTTACAGTCTGTCAAAATATGTGCAAATCGGATCGCGACGTTTTTAAATTAGCTACATTAGCAAACAAATGTCTTTTCCTATGTAACTTTTGAAAGATATAGCTTCCCATAATCTTCTAACGAGTTTTAGAACCTTTTAAATACTAGATGATGAGACTTGTGCCAGCAATCTTGGTTTGAACTCATTAGTTATTCACGGGCAAATTTAAGCCGGGAAAACAGGCCAGGGTTAATAAATTTCTTTTCGGACAATGTTTATCCTTTCCCACCGATAACTAGAAACGGTAAAAATCACCAACACCACACCAGGCCTGTCCACAAGTTGCTCAAAATTTCGAAAAAATCATAAAAAGTTGCTCGAAAAAGTCTCTCTTTTTCTAAAAGTTGCTAGTTTTAAAAGCGAGTTGCCCAAAGTTGCTGGCTCAGTTGCTGTTTGATTTTGTGTTCGTGGTGTTTGCAAAGTGGATCTCACAAAATTCGCTTGAACTGGTGCCGGACAAATATCAAAGTGCGTTAGAAGTTTAGAGTGTCAACAACCCCGAAAAAAAACCACCCCAGTGGTTCTCAGTTGGCTCGTGGTGATGTATTAAATGTCGTATAAATTACGTGATAGAATTCTTTCAAGTTGTATCAATGCTGATCAGTGGCACAGAATAAAGATTAGTACCAGAAGGGCCACTCAGCGGTGCAACGTGTCACCATTTTTCTATGCAAAAACATGCAGTTGACTGGCCAGAAGGCGGGGCCTTCAGCCAATACAGCGCGTTTATTGGCCAGAAAACTAAATCGACTGGCTAGGAAGATGGCGGTCAGGGTGCCCTTCTGTGTGCCTTATTCTGTGTCAGTGGCGTATTGCCACGACGCCCACGCTTCACGCGGGACATTTAAATGTGATCAGCCAATCAGATTATAGTTAATAGTGAGCTTAAGCAAGTGACGTTTTTGACAACACGGACGTCGACCGGAAGTAAAGTTGACGTTTTTAACCAATCACAGCCCTTGACCCAGTCTTCTGACGTTACTCATGCCGTTCGTGTTGTCAAAAACGTCACTTGCTTAAACTCACTAATAGCTGTGTGCAACGTCATGCTTCCGTTTTCAAGGCCGCCATTTTTTATGCAAAATGAGATATACTGCTGTGCAGAAGCAGGCGCTTTATAAACTCCCATGTGGGGGGGGGGGGGGGGGGGGGGGGGCTTAGAAATAAACTGAAATGACAAATCAAGGGGAAGTTCATGTATTTAAGCATTACAAATTCATTAAAATTTTAAATTTCTACTAAAATTTAGTAAACTCGCTACTACACAGTAACATTTTTATAGCTGCACAAATTTATTTATAACTATTCAACACTTGAGATCTGTGTGGAAAAATATTCCAACACAAAACCTCTATCGAAGTATTAAACAACAAAAAAGTACTTTCTTCATTTAGATTCAACTAAATAAAATCATATTGGCAATAAATTATTACTATGTCCTACATTTTTTTCTTGCTTTGATCCAGCTCCGTGTAGTCTGGTAAGTTTCCTCCCATTTAGATGTCTTATACGTACGACTCTCTTCTCTCGGGAGCTGGTGTAACATAATCTAAGTCTTGCTTTACTAGATTCTGATAGGTACCATTTTCCGTTGTATTTCTGCCTTTCACATCAAGCTCCGTATAAACAGGATTTTCTGGCGATAATTTGGGCTCTTCATAGGTTTCATTTTGACCTGTTTCGTGTTGTGCTTCCTCTGGAACCTGTATTACGTATATCTCAATGATGTCAACCTTCTTTAAAAATGCCTGATGATCACCATCGCCTGTCGCCCCCCTTTTCAAGGTATCGGGTCGTTTATTGAGTTCAGTGTGTCCAGAAGCCTGGTGTGCATTTGATGGTACTTCAACCTCGTCGTGATCCGATGTCCTGCCTTTAGAAACAAAAGATTATAAACCCTGGTCAAACAGAATGAGAGTTGATAAGAGTTGGCCAGTGAGAGTCTGCAGTGAGAACAACAATTTCAAGCGTCAATTTCGTTACCTGGCCGCTGATGTTCATTTTCGACAGGTGTTTCGTACTCAGACGTTTTGTCTGCATTTGATGGTACTCCAACCCGATCGTAAAGTGATGTCCCGCCTTTAAACAAAAGATGGATTATAAAGCGATGGTCAAACGAGAAAGATAGTTGAGAAGCGGGAGTTTGCACGAGATTTCTCTCATCTATCGTGCCCCAATGAAACGAGAAGAAGAGCTGGTACTGACAGTTGACGAGATTTGACTGAATATTAGCGCAGGAATATAGCAAAAACTCTCATCAAAATTTGAACCGGCTCAAAGTTGAAAATTGGTGGTCATAGCCGGGGACAGTTGCAATCCTCATTATTACTATTAGGGAGCTTTAGCAGCGACTACGAGTACGAGATTCGTCAAGCGAAACGCATGCTGTATGCTTACGCCATCCCGTACTGACCATAGAGATTATAATATTTATAATCTCTATGGTACTGACGCGAAAAAGTCGTAGCCGTCGCCCATCTGAGTACGAAATTTTGGAGAAATTTCGTAGTCCTCACGACGACTTATAAAAAAACAAAGAAACTTTGCTTTTTTTGTTTTCAAAAAAATAATTTGTAGCGTTTATATAGCGTTTATCCGGCACAAATACTAAATATCTGGCTTGTTTTTAATGTTATGACTTATTTGCACATTTTGTAGGGGATTTTAGCCTACAGGAGATTCAGTTTATGAAACTTTTTCTCTCGTTGTTTGTTTACTGCTGTAAAAGCAACATTTGAACGGAAACAAGAACGACTACAGTGATTTCCTCACACGCGATCAAATGCTAAAACTCCCTATTATATAGCAAGTGACAGCTTTGTTGGAAAGGAAAACAGTTCATTGTATGTGTAATATTCGCTCATTCTAACAAGAAATGTAATATATCTTGGTTGAAAAGAAACCAATGTTGATAACTGTTTTCACTGTAGAACAATGTTGGGAGGTAATTAATATCATTTATTTACTTCGCCTCGGGCAACAACCGCGGTCTCGGAACCATAAAACACGTTGTTTTCCTGAGGTCTCGGTAAATATCTGTTTTACTAAGTTCCTTGTAGGTTTGCATGACGATAAAACAAAAAATACTTTTTGTGTGTGGAAACACCACGTAAAAAATAAATGTAATAAATTTACGTAGTGTTTTAAATTTGCAGTAATAAATTTACGTGGTGTTTCCACAAACAAAATTATTATAACTTATAAGTGTTTTACTCACATAGCAAGTGTCAAAGTCTCAATAATTCACCTGGTATTTCGAAACTGTAATAAAACTGACTGGTAGACATGCTGAAACTCTTGAAAGGACTTTGCTTTAAACCGGTCAATAATTGTTCATATTGTTGACCGGTTGCCCCCTCGCAGTGAACATGACCGACACGTGATACGGTTTTGACCAATCGGCATGCAGGAAAATTGAAATTTGAAAGGTTAGTGGGATTTTAAACATATTAGGGGCGGACCATTAGAAAAGTGATGGAAATTCGTGCAAGGCAAATTAACTTTAAAAAAAATTCGTTTAATATCTTCTATAGACGTCTATAGAAGATTATAGAATGGTGGGCCATGTAGCCGCAAATTCAATTGCGGTGCCTTTGGCTTTGCATCATTTGGAATGGTATATAAGAATTGGACGGCTTCATGTAATCATGTATGTCTTTTAATCAGAGTCAGACACAGGTATTAAACTGACTCGCACAGAGTTACTACTGAAATCGTAACTTGAAGTTGAAAACGTATTTTGTATAAAATATGTGTTTTTAATAAAAAGTCTGGTATTGGGGTTTGGCTTTGGGTGAATGGGTGGGGCTAGGTCTGAGGAAAATGAGAGATCTTCGTCTTTTGACTCCATGGCTGTATTAAAATATATAATAGTTTTCTACAACTTTTCAAAAGTAATTGTTCAAGGAATTTAATCACATTATTTATTGAAAGAACAGAAAATAGTTAGTCTTTTTCATACGTTACTTGTGCTTTGTTAAGAAAACTTCTAGTTTCATGGAAAAAAAAAATTCGTGCAAATAATTTGGTGCCAAAAAAAAATTCCTGCAACGCCAAAGCAGTCGAAAAAAATATCGTGCATGCAAGAAAAGTCCCCCCCCCCCATCACTTTTCTAATGGTCCGCCCCTTACCACAGATTGGATATTTTTTAAAAATTTAATAACTTTGCCGTTACATAAATTACAAATTCTGGCAGGGTCCCCACAACAGCATAACGCCAATTGCTGCGGGCCCAAATATAATATCTACTGACCGTCAGCTGATGGGTCTTCAGACTCGCTTCCACTTGTGCCGAAGTCATCGTAAAACTTTCCGATAGTTTCGTAACATGGATCCTGTTTTTTTTATAAGAAGGATTATGATTTATTTAATGACGATTACACGAGTGTGGTTGCCTAATTGACCAATTACCTAATAAACAAAATTTTGATCTAGACAAGTCTAGACAAAAATTTCATCACAGTTTGAAAGAGTAGCACAAAATTAGTAATATTCCGAAGTTTCGTTGCAAAATGTTGTAAAATGCGGATAATATATAGCCCTGCGAAGTTCGCTGTTTTTCAGTCATTTTGTATTACGCACCGGAAATTGATACCTTTTTTCAGAAAGCGGTATCAATTTCCCGCGCGTAATACAAAATGACTGAAAAACGGCAAACTTCGCAGGGCTATAATTATCCGCATTTTACAACATTTCGCAACGAAACGTCGGAATATTTTTAATTTTGTGATGCTCTTTCAAGCTGTTATGAAACTTTTGTCTAGACTTGTCTAGATCAAAATTTTGTTTATTAGGGAATAAGTCCATTCACCCGAGTCTGAGGGCACGTGCTTGACAAATAATTTCTACGAGTTGTTTTTTTATGAAGGAGAAAAACTGGAGGCAGAAAAACCCTCGAAGTTCAAGTATACAAACTATTTACTTATACTCGATAGCTCTATCAGTTCTAAAGCCGGTTCAGTGAGCTCATGCCATAATTTACCTCATCAACTGGCAATGGTTCTGGTGAAATTTCATTCGTCTCCAATGGAATATTGAATACAGGAGTTGATAATTTTGAAGCCCGATTCCGTCGTTTGTATTTCATCAGTAAGACGATAAGCACAATGCTAAGAAATACACCAGCACCCACTGTTGTCGCTATGATAATGATTCTGTTGGAATCATCCGTTGTTCCCTTGTCTGAATAAAATAATATTTAACACTTATTTGCATAGGGTATACAATTGAATCCAAATTGATTATGCGAATAAATTTATGTTTACTCGAAACCGGTTTTTGTGACGACATTTGCCGAAAATTTCGCTTCTTTTATTGAGTAAATTGTCTTTGTTTATGTCTTTCAAAATACAAAATTTTTCTTCCAAATATAAATTGCAGCGTTTTGATCCCCCTGTGTACGAAATAGCGTGTTTTAAAATTGACCATTTGATGGTATAATCCTGATTGTTTTCTTTTAATTTCCAAATATGTTTCGAAAGTTCCGTTTTGTTTGAGTCTTTTTTATGACGAAAAGATGAAGTGTGGTTAGCGTACCGTTCCTTAAATGTAGTCGCTGTCATACCAATGTAGTGTTTAGTGTCGTTCGTGTTGTTCGTTGTGACTGTGGCTTTGTGAGTGTTGTTGGTCATACATTGTTTCGGTAGTGGGCAAGTGTTTTTGTTGTCGCAGTTATACAGTTGTCAGTTTCCGTATTCTGTGATTGGCTGTTCCTAATTATATGTGCGTTGTGTTTGGTGATTATAGGCTTAACGTTGTTCATGCAACTATAGCTTACTTTTAAAGTGTTTCTGTTGAAAATCTTGTGTAATTTGTGTTGTAGTGGAAAGTGTTTGGGAATTAAACTTAAAAATTCCGTCCTACGTTCGTGTTAACACTCTTACTAAATGGTGGGTTGAACCAAATTATGTTACGTTGCCTATTCCTACGCGTCCATTGCGATGCATCCTGAGCGTACGTAAATTCGTGATCAAAGTTACAATGTCTAAGGGCGTTCTGGTAAATAGGCGTAGATTCCTTAAATGTTTGTTCGTATAGTACAATGCGCTTGTTGATAGCCGTAGGTAATTGTCTTGTAATGCTTGGTGGGTGGTTTGAATGTCTGTTGATGTACAATGGATCGTCATTGTGTTTCCTGTATGGTTTGTGTTTTGCGTTGTTCAGGTTGAAAGTAACATCTAAAAAAATTACAACGTTCAAATTTACTTCGGCGGTGATTTTCAGGTCAAATTGCTCGAAAATTTTGTGTAACTCTTTTCTAGTTTTGTCTAGTAAACGGGCGGATTTGCTTTTTATAATAGCCAAACCGTAATCTCTATAGAGGCCGCTGTTTTCCTTGCCAAACCTCTTACCTAAGTGATTTAAAATGAAAAGGCCTACCAGCTCACAAATTTCAGCGCCGTCGGAACTACCCATGCATAGTGACGTCAAAGAAACTGTTGCTTCCGTCTTTTTTTGTCCATAATTTGCCGTTGCCGAAAAGTAGATATTTTCTTGCATGTTTTATTATTGAAATATCATCGCTTTCGGAGATAGTGGCCAAATCAGAAGCCCAGGCCAATGCTTCGTTTAAACGTTTTTCGAAAATGGATGGGTAAAAATCCACAAGGTCAAACGAAATAAAACTGTGCCTGTCTTTATCGTTTATATTGCCAAACCATTAAATTACTTGTTGCGTATTCCTCCATTGATTTGAATTTAGTTTTTGTCTCAAATTGGAATTGATTTTATCTAAAATAACCTTACTTAGTTTTCCGGATTCGCTTTTTGCAGGATTATAATTAATCGGCATTTTGGATTGTTCTCGAAATTTTCTTCGTGATCTTTTAAAGATTAAATGCTTCGCGTTTTTACATTCGTTCAATTCTGTCGCCAATTCCTAACCTACTCGAAATTTCTTTCAATTCAGAGTCAATTTTATCTATAAAATCCTCTGATCCATGTTTGTACGTTTTCGTGATGTTGTCATGTAAGAGTTTGTTGTATGTGTTCAGTGATGTTTCGTAAATGTTTCTAGTTTTGTCCGCGAAAATGTAACTATATTAGGCCTATCTATATGGTATTGAGCACTGTTTGTGTTTCGTAAACCAAAAACTTAAGCTAAGTTATATATATATAATATATAGCTTAAGATTTTTGTTTACGAAACACAAACAGTGCTCAATACCATATAGGTAGAGCGTAATATAGTTTTTCGTTTTACCTCAAAAAACCACAACAGTCTGTTTCATCCGTATAGGAATCATCAGGTGGTGAATTCACCACCTGATGATTCCTATACGGATGAAACAGACTGTTGTGGTTTTTTGAGGTAAAACGAAAAACTATATATATATATATATATATATATATATATATATATATATATATATATATATATATATATATATGAAAAAGTTCTAGAGTACATCACTTGTCTTCAGAGATAGTTTGAGATGGTAAAATTGCAGGTGTTGTGGAAACTGTAAATGTTGTTGTCACCTTTTTACTTACCTTTATTATCTACCGTAGGTTTCCTAGTTTGATTTCCTAAAATCGTAAAAATACGTTATAAACCATACGTAGCACCAAATGATGAACTACGAAGAAACCCAGCTTTCCTACTCTATTTTGTCAAAGATTGATGGTACTTCGGCCGACATAGCTATTAGTACGCAAGTGATTCACCTCTTGGAGGACATGAAACCATTAGAGAAATATCATCAATTGCAATGTCTCCATAGTAACCACCACGTACAGCTTCGATTACAAACTGCAAGAAAAGTATAGAAAAGTGCGGTCGTTTCCGTTAACTGGTAGATGAACTTCAGAAATATTTAGCACTTGAACAAGCAGGAATTTCTAATTCCATACCCTGCTCCTACAGGGTTTTAGCTAGAAGGCCGTGTTGGGCCGTTTTTGCCGTGTTATCACGCTTAAAAATGAAAAAAAAACACGGCAAGATAAAACGAACACGGCTCATTATTTATGTAAAGCCATGTAGCCATGGTATAAGCCATAGTAGTAGTAACACTCCTTAAAATAGAGTGTTGATACTTACAACAGACACAATTTCGTCCTATTTATGTCGTCTAAAATCTAGTTTGTTGAAATTAACGGCAACGTACCTGAGTTGGTGATACCGATCGAAGCTAGTCAGCGATCTAGCCACGTAGGCAAGACCGCAATGGCACATTGGCAAACATCAGGCAAAAACTGGCAAACATGCATTTATGGCAAAACTGGCAAATGGCAATGGCAAACAGCTGTGGCAAAAACAACAAAAAACGTAATAATAAGGCTAATTATAGACATAGTAGCAATAGGAGTTTGCCATGCCAATTCTGTCAAGGCACCTCCGGCACCCGTCACATTGATAGTCAATGCAAAAAGGAACTCAGTCTATAGTCGACTATATAGGTTGTATCCAGTAAACGAACATCTGTTCTCTGTGACGTCAGGGACTCCCCGCTTGACACATATCTGCCGCTATAACTGCGCTTAAAATTGGTAATGTGACCATGTTTTTATGTTTTGATGGATATAGATAATGGAAAAAGTATGGTGTTAAAATGGCTATAAATGCCCTTTTTTAAGAGTTGCTAAAATAGCTGACTGTAACTATGGCCCCCTTTACACGAGCCCGGGTTGACTATCAACCCGGGTTGGCTTGCCAGCCCGGGTCAACCCGTCTACGAATAAATCTCTATTAGCGTTTACACGATAGCCGGGTCAACCTTTCACACCTCGCCAACCCGGGGCACCCTTCTCGAGACCCGGGTCGACCCGGGTTGGCGAGGTGTGAACGCGTGAAAAGTTTACTCATTTCTTCATGTAAAGCCGGGTTGGCTTGACCCGGGATCATGTAAAGTGCGGTAAATTCATGATTGTGAACTTTGCACCTAGCGTCATATCGCATTTCAACATTTTGCGTGCGCATTTTCTCCGTCTATGTTTAGTACAGACATCTCCGAAGGATTATAAGTCTTATAAGACGGAGCTGAGATGGATTATAAAAAATATAGATTTCAACTCCGATGTTGTCGCAATGTATTCAAAGTTGCGCGAAGGTATGGCGTTGGCGTTCGATGCCGAATATTTGAGGAGCTATCCGGAAAGAAAGAAAACGTTGCTATACGGTTAAATCCCTGATAAAAAGGGATATAATCGTAAACTGAAAGATATAAGAGCCAAAACTAAAAGGAATATGATCGTATGAGCTCTATAAGGGATACAAAATACACTCTGCTCCAGTCTGTTGCTCGGAATATTATTCGAGTCAGCCCGGGTTGAGAATTGCTGACCCGGGTTGGCAAAAATTGTCGTCAACCCGGGTTCATGTAAACAGAATAAAAAAATAACCACCTGTGGCGTGCTGACCCGGGTTGAAAATCAACCCGGGCTCGTGTAAAGGGGGCCTAAGTCAGTGCGAAATATAAGCGTATCTGCGCCTTGATTTGAAAACCATGGAACAACCTGATCTACATGCTCACCTGATATGACGTCGTTTGATTGTTCACGGCCACTTGTGCTTGATGCCATTCGACACCTTGCTCTCCAGAAAGACTCCACACAGAATACATCTTACCCCCAGATTTCACGTAGACCTGAAATTATACATTTAACAATTATTGAATGAGGTTGAGCACGATATGAAGAATTATCAAGTCCGAAGTTTGCCGTTATCAACCGAAGCCGGAGGCTGAGGTTGATAACGGCAAACTGAGGGCTTGATAATTCTTCATATTGTGCGAAAACTGAATTCGATAATTGTTTTATTATTTATTTAAAAAATTCAAAACAAACGGAAGCCATTTGTATTATATTTGTATTAAGAAAAAAACAATTCCTTAGTCCTTCGGCAGCTGTCGTCGTCGCCATATCAATGGCGTCAGCGAGTCAATATGATTCCCGTCGTCATAGTAATATGGCGCAAACGCGTCCAAATTTTTTTCATATTGACTCTTTGACGTCATTTTGCTAATATGAATGTGAAAAATCCATATTTGGTTAGCCATTGAGTTGATATGACAATTTCACACTTGGCTGTTAGCCAATCAGAAACCAGGAATTTTTTAAATAAATAATAAATATATTTATCAGTGTATGAATGTGTTTAATTTCAATTCACGATATAGGAGAACCTGAAATTACAGTTTTTACGATCCAATGCGGCAATGCCAGATTGTCCGGACATTTGTCCGAACAAAAAATAGCAATCAGATTTTATAAAAGAACTGGTTAACCCTTAGCTGTGTCAAATTTAAGATTATTCAAATTATACTGCATAGTGTTTTGCATAAAGTTATATATTGACGTAATTTACCCAATGGATGCCGGGAGTTAGGTTGGACAGTACTCGATACCACAACGATCGAGAAAATATAGTATAGGGTATAGGTTTGTTCACTTTAAAATCTTCACCACCAAAGGTTTCACTCTGATAAGGTATGTTGACCTTGATCACCTGATGCCACGACACTGGCACGTGGACTGTTTGGGAGAGTTCATAAATAAATAGAAATAAATAAATAGAAATAAATAAATAAATAAAAATAAATACCCGAAGTTCTTTCGTGTTATAGCCGAACATGTGGTAAAAAAAGAGGAGACAGGATTTGGCTTTTGTTGTTGATGGTGAGATCAATCGAGCTTTCTTGTTCGGTTGCCATCGATTGATGAATAAATACCAACCAGATGCTGTATCGCCTGAAATGAGAAAAGTGATGTCGGTTAAGGGACCGCTCGTAGTAACACTGGATCAATAAGAAACAAGACGCTCTAAAGAATGTTATCTCGCTGGGGCTATACAAATACGCACATTACCGTATATGATACATCAGTATATACAGTACACAGCTATTTCAATTAAGATTTAAAGTTGTCCCCTCTGGGTTGTCCCATGCAAGCTAAGCGGAAAAATCGAATACGAGCGCAAAAAGTTTGAAGATTAAACTTTTCAGTTAGTTCAGTTACAGTTTTGTGCAATATGTTTTGAACTATATCAACATATAACAGTGCTCTGCATGTTTATTTGGGTAAATACCATGTTATCCCCGAGCCGGCGGCGCGAAGCGCCGTGCGAGGGTACTAATTCCGCACGGCTAATCATACCCGGGTATGTGAAAACATAGCGGAGTGCAAAGTTGCCCTCCATTTTGTTTATGTCATGGACGGTTTTCTACGTTATGCGCATGCGCGAGTACAAATTCTACCGAAGTAATTGTTTTTCATTTTGAAAGGACGTATTTTGCTGTTTTACAGCAATTTTTTGTTTTAAATTTCGTTAAAAAGTTTACAAAAGTACAACACGGTTTTTTCCCCTCGATTTTAACTGGAAATAAGCCTGCAGTTTCATGAATTAGTGGCTGTTCAACCGTGAAACAATGTTTGTTAGTTTGTATAATAAATGTTTTGATGTATTGATGTTGATGTCTTTGACAATTTAATCGTTGTTAATTGTGCCGGTTTGGGTAAGGGTAAACATTTCAGTAGTAAAATTCCATGCCGTACTTGCTTTGTATTGTCGGTTTTATTCATATATGCGAAATTTTTAAGCCATTCTTGATAATTCACTAATAATGCAAGCAGCAAGCTGGTATGCATGAAATTGCAGTGAATGTTATCGTTCATTATAAAGCTAGCGCATCAGTTGTGTTTTTATGTTTGTTTATAATGGTCTTAATACTTTATGTGGAGTTTTTATACTTCATCTGTTAAGAAAGGCGAGGGTTTGCTGCATGCATGTATTTTTTATCATTTATAGATATTTATAGATAATACATTTGACATCCGTGAGTACAATTTCTTACGCTGAATCGAACGGTGGTATTTTTATCCTTATTGCGCCATTAGATTACGCCTACAAGTACAAACGTACTGCGAGTGATTTGTCAACAATACAATTTCGCTTGATTTTCAAAGGCCATAAATCGCTAGAATACTGTTGTTTAGTAATACATTTGACATCCGTAAGTACAACTTCTTACGCTGAATCGAACGGTGGTATTTTTATCCTTATTGCGCCATTACATTAGGCATTACAAATACAATATCATATTTCACACTACAGTTTACGTTCACAGCTAACTATAAGTATTAGGGACTGTTGTTGGATGAATTTTATATTGATATGACACCAATATGCTTCTCATAAAGCAGTTATCTATTAAAACTACGTTGTGCAGTTTAAGTTATAACCTTTCACGGTTTCACCTTGAAATTGTCTTTGGCTCGTTTATATTCAGATTCAGTATATTATGATCGTGCACGGGAATTCAACGATCCAAATTTCGGATTTTCAGAGTCGTGCACCAAGAAAAATGCATTAACTAAACTAGCAAGAATGTCCAGAGTTAGACACAATGCAAAATCCATAGAAAACAGGTACAATTCGTTGAAAATTTTAACGAAATTGTTTGAAACATTTTCCCCACTCCACGAAAGGCCGCCATTTTGAAATGGATAAATTCGGTTTTATTTATAGGCAGCTCATTAATATTCTATTTTGTAGCTATTGGAGATCCACTATTGGAAATGCACTAAAAATGCGTGCCGAAACCTATACTCGCCCGGGCACAGGTGCCCCAGCGAGTAATAACACTCACTGGAACTCGAGGAAGAACAGTTTAAAATTGATAAAGTTTCCCAATATAATTCACTACAGATTTTTCCAATATATAAAACGCATTAATAATTCATGAGAAAAACACAAAGAAAAATCATAAGAAAAATCATTAACTTTGATCTTCTCGACTTACGCAACGTATTTTTTGAAAATTATTACGCCAATTATGAACTTACAAGATCGATCGTTTTTGACGCAATTTAAATCGTGTTTTGCCAGACCTAAAAATACTCGGCTTCGTATCATGTCTTTATATCTGATAAAAAACTGCTGCTCATATTTTAGGCCCAGTTTACATTATACCGGATTACTTTTCATACCGGATTAATTTTTACTCCGAAGTAAAAAATCAAGGGTGTTTACACTATGCCGCTTCGCTCCGTTGCCAGCTCATGTCTTTCACTGTCGCCATGGAAACAAGTAGCCAATATACCAAAATTTATTAAAAACAAGAAGTAACACCCGTTTTCTTTGTAAAGTATAACTTTATTTAAAAAGCTTGACCACCAGACGTTGCTTCGTTTCGCTCTAATCCAAAATTTCAGAGTATTTCTTTAAATTTTGCTCTTTCGAAAGCGAAAAGTCAATGTTATTATCGTTTTCTTTACTTGTATTCGGCAGGAATAGTAAATGGTTGCAAGGCGAAACAAACAACAGCTATAAAGTAAATTGTAAAAGCGAGCAAATAAAGGCGACAATGTTAAAACATACACGCCAAAACCGATTTTGTACCGAAGCGTACCGGATTAGCCTGTTTACACTGCTCCGGCACATACCGGATTACTTTTCATATCACCTCCAAAGCGGAGTGATTTTTGCTCCGCGTCGCGTACCGGATTACTGTGGCGTAGTGTAAACAGCAGCCGAATCCGGTATAAAAATCGCTACGCTCCGATGCAATCCGGTATAGTGTAAACGGGGCCTTAAATAGTACATAAAGTTAGTTAAAAGTACGTGACTGAGTACCGCTTTCCTTTGGCATACAGATCGCCAACACGTTTTACTTTTCCCTTTGACAATTCAGGTGATCCAGTTATATAAAGCACTGAGAGATACTCACTGGGCACAAACTCGAAGAAGTTTTGTCGCTCGTCACAAATTGAGTCAAGCACGAGATCTGCATGATTCCTTGGGTGCTCCCCTCCAGTTTCTGGCTTCAGACACATTTTCTTTTTGTACTGCAATGATCCTTTAGCAGTCCAACTCCACGTGTCTGTCGCATTACAACTGTTGAAAACACCCACCTTGAAAAAAAGAGACAAATAAATATGTAGGTAAATATGTAATAAAGGAAAACATGTACTAGGTAAATATGTACGTAGGTAGGTTACTGACTTTATTTTCACTGGATAAAGAGTTTAAATACGTCATATTTATAACTGATCATGTCTGTTTGTTCTCGTTCAGCGTTAACACATTGTAACAATTAAGAAATACATCTCAAAACTAGAAATATATCTCACAATTTTTACCAACCTTCACTTAGCCTGCGAACAGGCTCTCAAGCTGAATTGAGAGCCTGCATCGATGACTAATGAATTTGAATATCTGCCCCGTAACGTTCGTTTTTCCAAATATGGAATGTCTATCCTTATATGGTGTTGTTTACAACTTTCGTGCAAACTAAATTTAGACCGTGCAAACTAAATTTAGACCGTGCAGTTTATACTGTTTTTCGAAATATAAGATATTCAAGCAAAAGTTCAAATGTTTTAAATACTGTTTTCTCAGAACAGAACATTTCGTGCTTTGAGATAAGACGTCCAAGACCAATTTGATCAGTTAATCAGTGTTTTTTATGCATAGTCCTTCAGCAGTTGACATATATAGAGCTCAGCGGAAACATATAAATTATAGCATCTGACCAATGAGAATTTCGCGTCATGATTTGAGACGCAGATATTCAAATTCATTAGTCATCGATGCAGGCTCTCAATTCAGCTTGAGAGCCTGTTCGCAGGCTAACCTTCACTCCATCAGTCTCCGGGCCAGTAGGCTTCACGCACATGCCATATTTAGTAAGCATCAGCATTCCATTTGGCCAGAGCCGGAACTCCATCCGGTCTTCTCCACATCCTGTGTATATCACAAGGAAATATCCCTCTTTTGGTCTTATATCAGCGCCTTCAACAACATGAATACACTTGCTGGAGCTATGTCGTATGGAGCCGGGACCTTGCTTCTTGTTTGTTAGTGGGCCTAGAATAAAAAATTGAGGACATCAAGATAGCGATGTTATCTCAAAACTTATCTTTCATACCTAAATTTGTCTTAGCCTCCTCCGCAAGCCCATAGAGAGGCCTGCGGAGGAAACTACCTTCACAAAATGAAAAACAATTATTTAGCCAGAGCTTACACTCATGCATGCGCATAACGTCGAAAACCATCCATGACATAAACAAAAATGGAGGACAACTTTGAACTTCGCTATGTTTTCACATACCCAGGTATTGATAGCCGGACGGAATTAGCACCCTCGCCCCGGGCTTACGCCCGGAAAGCGCCGTTGGCTCGGGGATGAGATATCAGTAATTGTTGTATATCTTTGCTATTATTTATCAAAATCTTTCCAAAGATGCGGCGCGTTTGTTAATTTACCTTAAAGAGTCATGGTCAACCACAATGCAATGCGCGCTTTTGTTTACGGTTTTCTGTTACTTTTCTCAATTGTTGCCGCCATTTTGAGGTCACAAAAATGGCTGCCTCTGGCCCACAACGTAACAGAAACGTAAACAAACGCACGCATTGCATTGTGGTTGACCATCACTCTTTAAGCATGCTGTTTTTTAAAACAAATCTGTCAAAAATAGCAACATTAACTGATATCATTATATATGTAATTGAGTAAATGACGTCACATGGTTTCAAACAAAATGAAATATCTCGAGAACAAGCCATGGGAACCAATTTTTTCAATAGAACTTACTTTACAGTTTTAGGAGTTCTTTCGTTTGAGACAATAAAAATGTTAATGACGCTGCCACTTTAATTATCCATCTTCGATAAAACAATGTAATGGATTTACATTTTAAAAATTATTAATTAATATAATATATTTCAAGTAAAAGATGTTTAAAACAAGAATCTTTAAATAAAAAGTCAGCAGATGTAGAACTTTCTGATGGTAATGATTGTGGTGATATCTGTGATGATGGTGTTTGTGGTGGTGATGTTGACAATTATTGGTAGTGATGATGTTGGTGAAGAGGTGATAGCGCTGTTGGTAGTGATAATGATGGTGAATATGACGGTGATGAAAGTGTGTATGTGAACCAACAAAATATAACACTTTATATCCAAACCCTTGGTATGATCTGTAAGTGGACCAGTGCCTTTTCTTGTAGAAGCTTGATTTCTGCTCCAATCGTAATCATCAGTTTTATCTTGAGTCCATTGGCAAATGTTATCTTCAAAGTCGCAGGAGAATTTGTCAATCTCTACACAAAGAAATATTTAAAAGTCAAGATCAGAAGTACATTTTGTTCAACTTTTGTTCCATCAGGTATTCAGGCTTTGAATTTAAAGTACTTCATATTTGCTAATGGTGGGTGGACATTTTCTAGCAGTTATATATCGTCGGTTTATCCATTTGAAACATGCATGTCTATTGTATAATAAACTATATGCCATTGTAATATTTTTCGTTGGACACACAAGGATTTGTGGTGGTTGACCTGAATTTTTTTTGTAGTATAGTTATGCATCAACATGATTATCATGATCATCAACATCGACATCATACACAGGGGCAGGGTATCGTTGCCCAATTCACGCGAGTCTGAGGCTCATGATACCCGTGTTTGACAACTAAGGACTAAGGGTTAGTTTTTGTTGAGGGAGAAAACCCAAGTACCTGGGGAAATCCTCAAAGCACAGGAGAGAACCAACGAAACTTAACTTACTTTAGTAAATACTCTACCCTCGACCTACAGTACCCTGGTTCCAGAGGCTCTTTGCGAGGCGAAATAAACGAGAGGCGAGAAGGAAGAGCCTCTGGTCACATCGGTTGCAAATCCCACTTCCACACTTGATTAGGTTCAGAATTTCAATCTCGCATGTGATTGGCCATTTGTAAAAATATGTCAAACCGGTTTGGGAAACAAACATTACTGTAAGCTAATTATAGCTATAAAAGCTATTCAAATTCTGAACCTAATCAAGTGTGGAAGTGGGATTTGCAACCGATGTGACCAGAGGCTCTTCCTTCTCGCTTCTCATTTATTTGACCTACAGTAACAGGTTTAACTAAAGTAAACTTACTTTGGGCGAATGAAATAGCAATACATAGTAGACAGGGAATGATAGAACTGATTCGAAAAATCTTTTTGGTAATCTAAAAAAAATCCATAAATTATAATAATTTATTCAATGTCGATTACACTGGCAATTAACCCAAGTTATGGAGTTTACCATATAAATAGATCGAGTTTACGCATGTAAAACGGCGTCGTCAGGACGACGGCTAAACAAACTGTTTGAAATAAATGATTATGTACGTAAATATTGTCTTGTATTTACTTTCGTATAAAATTAATACAGTTTAGAACTACAATCTTTGCCAGAAACTATGAGACAGCTGCTGTAATTTCATATAATTTGAAAGGAATAGCGCCCCCCGTTCCCCCAGTTCAATGTTGGGCCAACAAAAATCTGATGTCTGGATACGCGGCGCCAACATTGAAACGGTTGGGGGGAGGGAGGGTGGGAAATATGTATCAGGAAATGGTATATTATAACCGAATGCATGTGAAAACTAGATTGTCCCAATCTATATTGTCAAAGATTGTAGTCAGGGCGTAGGAACCGGGGGGGCAGGTAAGTGCCCTTTACCTACGTGAAAAATGTAGTTTAGATTGCATTTTTTGCCCAATAGCCTTTGATTTTTGTATTTTGGTATGTCTTGAAAAATTCTGTTATTTTCGGGTAAAATTATGATGTCCAGAAAAATATTGTCATTTTCGGGGGGAAATATGATATCTCCGGAAAATTTTTTGGTATGTCCGAAACATTTTTGTCATTTTGCGGAAAAAATGTGATATCTCCGGAAAATTTTTTTGGTATGTCCGGAAAATTTTTGAGATGTCGACCTAACTGTAATCCAAACTCGATAGTCAGACATCCTCCTGTCTGTCTGTCTGTCTGTCTGTCTGTCTGTCTGTCTGTCTGTCTGTCTGTCTGTCTGCGTTTATACTAGGGTGAGGCGGTTAATCGAAATGAAATATGATTCAACCGACGTCGTTCTGGGCAAACAACAACCTGAAAAAATTCGGAAAAAACTGTTTGAAACATTAAACAATATAACAAATCCGCCATACCGTGATTTTGACAACACCTTGTCAAAATCACGGCGCTAGTTCAACGTTTTCTGACAAAATTTCCAACTTTCAAACGTTAAAAACGTCAGAAAATAGCACACCTAAATAAAATAATAATAAAAAATATTCACAATGACTTCTGTTCAGTTTCAAGACTATCAATCATCATATCTTTGACTTTGATAAATTTAATTATAGAATGGTAGATCACCAGCAAACTATATGTGGCATTTTTAAGTGTTCGAATGGGATCCCTTTATTGGGGTTCCCATATCATCATATACTGAAATAAATCAATGAAAAGTGAATTGTACGTCTGTTAGTTGTCGTTGTAGTATAAAGTATATAGTAGTGAGAAAGCGACCTCTGCTAAGCAGCACACTATGTCCAGGGACGCCGGAACTGGGGGGGCAGGGGGGGCGGCTGCCCCCCCTGCCTTTTGCTAGGGGGGGCAGGGGGGGCAGAAGTGCCCTTTTAGTTTTAAAAAAATACGTGATAAATCACATTTAGAACAATGGTTTTTGTCCAAAAATGATGAGATTCAGACAATTTACAGTTTATATTTCACTTATGGTATGTCCGGAAAAAATTTTTGACCCCTAAAATGGTACACTGACCGAAATTTTTTTGGCGACCGGGGGGGGGTCGCCCAAATTTTTTGATAAAAAAAAATTATTTCGGAAGATTTTCAAGTTTTGCTTTACAGAAGTGCCCTTGCTGTGCGTCCGCCCCCCTTTGCCTTATGATCGTTCCGGCGTCCCTGACTATGTCTATGGCCTCGTCATCAAAATATCAAAAAAAGATTGTAGTAAAGACATGTACATAGATTATTGCCAGCTATAGACTTATTTTGATACATGCTCTTTCTAGCTGTGGTGATGGATTTTGTTCTTCTTGCCTAGATCAAAATTTAGTCTGTAGCTGGGAATCATCTATTGCAAGAGATTTGTAAAGATTATTTAATATATCGTCACCTTACCATGCAAGGATTATCTTACCATCATATCTTGGTATAATATGTCTGTTTTGATGTTTTCGAAACTATAATTTCAGCACTGAAAGCTCAAAATTAAAAGACTTCTTTAGAACCAACCGATATGTCTAGTAAAAATTGAGAAAATACATTCAAGCAGTAAAATTGTTACATCTATTGCGGTTCTGTATATGTGGCTCTCAATTATATAAAACGCATATGCAGCAGGGCGCGAAATAACGGCCGAGCTAAAATTGAGTTGGCCAGTCACCTTGAAAACATTGAAATCCATATTTTAGGCGTCCACTGGGGAAGTCCACTGCCATGCTCCCCAGGAAATTATTTTGAAATTTGGGTCACTGAAACAGCATATCCTGCGCTCTGAGATCGCTTTTTTATTAATTCAGTAATAGAAAAATACTTGTTTTTAATTAAAGGAATATGGCAATAAAAATTAACTCTGTCTTATTTGAAAGAACTTTTAAAGTTATATATGAAGATCCTTTACAACTTTTTCATACCTTGCTTGGTTTTCGAAACTTTTTGACCAAAAACAGTACGCAATGATACCTAATCAACTGAGTTTTTTATGACATCACAAGCAGGGTAAACTTGTTACACTGACCTGAAAGGTCAAGTGTCTTAAATCCCTAAATATCTGTTTTTCCCTGTTTTTTTTTCGTCGTCGAGAAATCGAGTTTGCGTTAGCGCATCGCAGGCTCAGTTTCCAGTGTTCCAGTCGTTCCAGTTTACTATACAGATCAGTTTTCAAGATGGCGGCCACCCAATGAGTGACTATTTCAGTCTCAAACAATTTATTCATTTCTCAACGAATTTTAGCGCGTTTTTCTGTGGATTTTGGATTTATCCTTCTCCTGCACTTCCTTGGAAATTGACTGGTTGGGTTTTTTTTTCGTGCAACATCTCTGGAAATGCAATATCTGGATCGCTGAGTTTTTCGAATTTTATGCGTTTAATATACGGACTGGCGGAATGTAAACAATGTTGTCTGCGTTAGCGCATCGCATGCTCAGAGCTAGACCATGTGCATTTATAGTAACGTTTGTATTTGTGAGTAATACTTGTGTTTCATTGGGCATTACAAAAACATCTCCTGAGGATCACGCCACGCTTTTAGCCTTTCACGCTTTGCGTTTGCGGTTCACGATTTGTATTCTTGTCTATTGCACCATAGCACGTATGTCGTCATTTTCAGGTCAGTGTGAACGCCAGAGCAGGCGTCTTGTTAAAACTTCTTCGTGTGGGACTAAATTTCTTCGAAAAGTTTCTTAAAATGTTATGAGTTAATTGAATACTAAAAAGACTTCGGAAAATCGAGTTTCATATTGATAATGTCATGTGGTTTGCAAGATAAAAATTTCGCTTTTTACCCTACTTGTGACGTATGCATATTGAATGCATATCCAAGATGGCGGAATGCACGCTGCTTTTGATCAAAATAAGTCGATTTGTTTCGAAAACAAGCAAGATACGGAATAATTGTAAAGGAAGTTTATATATCATTTTAAATGTTCTTTCAAATAAGACAAACTTAATTTATATTGCCATATCCCTTTAAGTCATTAAGAGTATTTTTTATCAAAATGCTGGCATGCGTGATTGCTCAAATGCTTTTTGGAAACCTTGTAGTATTGGGTTGACAAATTGATCAAAATTGTCAGATTAATTTATCTAACCTGAACATTATACAATTTACTCAGCCGCTACAGAATACAGCCTATACAGCATCTGATCTGATATCGTGACTAAATAATATACCTGAAACCTGATTTTTAGTGTTATATGTCGTGGTCACCACGCTTGCCTTTCAAGCTGGGATACCTGGGTTCAATCCTTGGTAGGACCTCTACTCAAGGTCTTCAAATAATTGAGGAGAAACAGCTACCAGTTAAGTTGAGCACTTAGTACAGTGCATATTGTGCACAAAGTGCACAATCTTGTTATTTTTCAAATATTTCAACCTGCAATCAGGTGCAGCGCTTCCACTTTGAAGGAAATTTCCTTTTGAAAGGAAATTTTTGCAAAATGAAGGAAATTTGAAGGAAATAAATTCTGAGGGAAATGTGAAGGAAATTCTAGAAGAACGAAGGAAATTTGAAGGAAAAAGCAAAATTTCGCCAAAATTGGTAATATTTAATATATTTTGAAAATAAAATTTAAAATAAGCCTCAATCTGGCCACAATCTAAAAGAGAATAGAAATTGAGAATTTATATTTCATTATTCAATTTTATCTCCCTGAATGACGTCATTCTGTTTATAGTTTTTAGTTATCTCCAGGGATGTTGGAAACTTTTTTAGTTGGGGGGGGGGGCTTAAGTGTCTTTGGGCCCTTCACTTTTTAACAATGGTCAGTAATAAACAAAGTTAAATGATATTATTTCAGTTACGCATGCAGAAAAAACAACTTGAGAAATTTTATGACATTTTGTTACCTTTGGAACTCTGTAAATCTCCTTCTAAAGTGCAGGAAATGGCATTTCAGAGACCCTAGTTTAAAATTTTCCCGGAGGGCATGCCCCCGGGTCCCCCAGAATGTCACCTGCCATCACCCCCCTTCGGCGGGCACTAAGTGTGCCCCCCCCCCACTTTTACAGCCGCGCCGACGTTATCCCCCTGGTTATCTCACTTATCTGTGTGGAAATAAAGTCATATAATTGTGTTAGACTTTAGAGTAATGATACATCCAGATGATTGTTATGTTGAGAAAAGGCTATTTTGAGGTTCATTTTGGAGAATATTCAACGTACAGTAATTTTATAAAGGAAATTTGAAGGAAATTTCACAATTTTTTGAAGGAAATTTCGGTCAAAATAAGGAGAAAAAAGGATTTTTTGGTTTTTCAAAGTGGAAGCACTGATCAGGTGGGCGTTTGGCGGGCGTTAAACGAGAAATTAAAACCAAAACTACCGGTTCTTTTGCGTATAATTTTTCGGTGCTAAAAAAGTACTGAAAGAACCCAATTTTGGTTATCATTCCATGTTTCGCACACCAATATAGGTTAGGGTTAGGGGTTAGGGGTTAGGTATTTATAGGGTTAGGTTTAAGGTTGGGGTTAGGGTGTGTATTTTTGTGTATGGAGGTATCTAGTGAACTTTTCAATACACTATAATATCCATTACATAACGTTTACTATATTGGTGCGCAAAACATGGAACGATTACCCGAATTTTTTCGGTTAACCGCACAGCTCTAGTATCAACAGTGCTCTCACTTCTAAGGATTTTTCCTTAGAATCAGGAATTTTGCAAAGTTTTAAGGAATTATCTAAGGAATTAATATTTTAAGGATTTTTCTAAGGAATTTTGAGATTTCAAACATTTAGACAAAGATATTGGCTTGACTCAAAGTATTCATTGAAAGACGAGACCAAAACGCAGGAAATCGCACTTGAGGGACTCTAATTTCAGATTTTTCTTGGAGGAGCACGTAACCCCCCCCCCCCTCCTAACAGTGCTTAGCCCCCCAAAACGCAGGCCCTGGGTATGCAACTGGGTATGCTTGAAGGTCCGTGAGGTAATGCAACGTTTTTTATTTTTTTGAAACCGTCTATAAAACAGCCTCGACGGCAGTGTTTAATTTTGTTTATGCATGTGTCTAGCCAATGTGTCTAAAAAGGTAGTTCCACGGATAATTTGGGAGAAACATGTTATTTAAGGAATTTTGGGAAATCCTGAGTGAATTTCGGAGCTCTTGCTGAGGAATTCCAAAATTTGGTTGTGAGAGCACTGACTGTATCAATACATTAAATTTTGATATTTTTCAAATTATCTTGCTAACACACATATAAGCCAGTTACAGACAAGTTTTCTATGACAAGTTTTCATATGACAAGTTTTCATATGACAAGTTTTCATATGACAAGTTTTCATATGACAAGTTTTCATATGACAAGTTTTATTTGCTCGTTTGTACAGGCAACTTTACCAATTTTTCCAGCATACTAGCTTTTCAACAAGTGCACTAGTCATAGAAAAAATTGGAAAACTACAAATTTTGCTCGTCTGTATGGGTCAACAAAGACATTACATACCTTAATAATTCATGAGGAAAATACAAAAGAAATTAACGTTTAATCAATGTTTGTAAATCGCATAAAGATTTGTCCTCATTTACATATTAAACTTCATGCAGCTTTGATTTTCTTGGCTTGGATATCTTCTTCCCAACCAATCTTTATCTGATATACAAACTCTCGCCTTCGGCTTGAGTTTGTATATCAAATAAAGACCGGCTGCTCATGTTTTATCTAGAACTTATTATTCAGTTCACTCCTGATTGAGGCTTTTCAGTGACTGATAACATCAAGCATTCCTCTTACAGACTTACTTAATTATCTTACATGCGTAAAAACGCTCAGGTTGATGCTATACTGATGAAAGTGTGAACAACGGGGGCAGCAAAACATTGTTCAATCCTGTTAAGCGATGGGCTCGGCGTTTTTTGCCGTGTACTTACTTATGCACGCGTAAAAATTATGAGCCTGCTGTTTCACAGGATTGAACAATGCTTTGCTGCCCACGTTGTTCATAGTTGTCAACAATATTGAACAATATTGTTACACCCGATTCAGGCTCAACAATATTGTTCAATATATTGTTGACAACTGTGAACAACGTGGGCAGCAAAACATTGTTCAATCCTGTTAAGCGATGGGCTCGGCGTTTTTTGCCGTGTACTTACTTATGCACGCGTAAAAATTATGAGCCTGCTGTTTCACAGGATTGAACAATGCTTTGCTGCCCACGTTGTTCACACTTGTCAACAATATTGACCAATATTGCAATATTGAATATTATTATTATAAACCCGAGTGCCCGCAGAAAACCCATGACGTTTGGCAGAGCGTTGACAGACTCTTTTCACATGAATCTGTCTGTGAAAATCAAACCCATATGCCCTCAGAGGTGATAGGCACTTGCTCTGGCAATGGACCATTTGCATTATAGACTAAATTTTGATCTAGACAAAAATTTCATCACAGCTTGAAAGAGTATCACAAAATTAGTAATATTCCAAAGTTTCGTTGCGAAATGTTGTAAAATGCGGATATTATAGCCATGCCAAGTTTGCCGTTTTTCAGTCATTTTGTATTACGCACGGGAAATTGACAGCCTAATCGGGTGTTGGGGCATCAATTTCCCGTTTGTAATACAAAATGACTGAAAATTGCAAATTTCGCAAGGCTATATTATCCGCATTTTACATCATTTCGCAACGAAACTTTGGAATATTACTAATTTTGTGATGCTCTTTCAAGCTATGATGAAATTTTTGTCTAGATCAAAATTTAGTCTATAATGCAAATGGTCAATTGGGAGAAAGAAAATTTGGCAAAAATTTTAAAAATATATCAGAATGTCTTTTGTAACTTAGTCTTTTATATGCGGATGAAACATAACCTCTTGCAAAACAAATTAAGAACTCCTCGCCTACTTAAATATATGAACTCATTCATAATAAACTCATTCATACCTTTGGAATGCACGTCCAATTACTTCAGAATAAAACAGTTCCGTTTTCGGCCCAAAATCCTAAAAAATAGATCAGAATCACAATCGTTAGAGCAAGCGCCTTTCGCCTCTGAGATCGTGGGTTCGATACGCTACGGACTCATGCAAGTCGTGGGATTTCTCCGGTTTCCTCTCACAGGGAATGTTGACAGGGTGGGTTGGGATTAGCTAGCCCTCTAACTGACCCTTCCATCGTAGCTGTGCTCCGTGATCAGACACAAGTCACAAGGTGGCTGCCATAGGTGCTCTAGAGCCCTTAGAAAGTCTTTGACTCGATTCTTATTGAGCTGTGTCCCTTGTAATTCAGCTTAGCTCTGAGCTGCAAGTAAAGATGATTAGCACACTCCACTTACCACTTACTTACTTAGAATGTTTTTTTTTAAAAAGTCTCTAAGCCATCAGTATTCCTTATCAAGTATACAATTGCTCTGTGCGAAATCCTACCGTCTTAATTACGCTGAAATTTATCACAAATACATCAATAATGGATGATTTAGCAAAAACTTTTAATACGGCCTTTATTCATCAATCTGACTTTACACCCGTTTTCAAAATTATGCAACCAGCTATACAATAATACTTTGAGCACACTGCAAACAGAGGTTTCAGATCAGAGAAGAAACATCTGCTAATTAATTTCCTCCAGTTTTCTTGATCTACCAATCATCCGGCAATAAAGCTTGCATAAATAGAACTAGTTGTAGCCTGTTATAACCGGTTTTTTAATTCAGAGCGCATGTGCTACATAAAAATTGCCAGCCATTTATCAGCCCCCGTTTCTTCAAAACTGTGGCTGTCTGGCCCCTTTCTTGATTTTGAGAAAGCAGTTGTTTTTAATACTGTTTTACAGAAACTCCATGTCAGAGAAATATCTATCTAGTCTAATTTAAAATGCCGTTCCTCGCAATAACTCACAAACAGATGTTATTGCATTGTTCATACTATAAAATGTCAATGATTTAATGCTTAATATTCGAACCTATTAAGATATCCATATATGGTATTAACACTACAAACTGAGTGTAGTGTATTTGAGTCACTCGAGTGTAGTTTCTTCGTATGTAAATTGTGAAGTTGTCAAGTTCTTGAACCTCATATGTCTCCATGTTTTGTCCACTATATGATTATAATATTACATGAAAAATTACTCGATTCTGATAGCAAGGTATAATAGTATTGTTTCTCGTGCAATCGGGAAAACAACATGCACGGGTGGATTTTTCAAAGACGATCAAAATTGCATTGTTTTTTGTCAGCAAACTTTTTCAGTCCATATTATGCTCCTTGTATTTAGGTTGTTAAATTTACGTACAATTTTCAGTTGAAAGTGAGTATATAAAAGTTTATGGGTGAATATAAACGATCATATTTTGCCTTTTTGGGCATTCTGTTCGATAGAACTATTAATAGTAAATGGGCTTTTGTAGATCAGCAAATGGAATTTTTAAACATAAATTTCTATACATTTTTAGACCTAACCAGCAGGGCCTTCATACAAAACACTTTACCCTTCCAGCTTTCTTTCAACAATTTTGTTGTCAAGAATTGATTTGACAAGAATTACCAGGTATTTCCACGGTAAAAATCGCCAATATTCGTCGAGAACATACTGCAGGTACTTTTCTTTAGCTTCCGCTTTTAAACAAGCCATCTCTCTCGCGTTCTGCTGGCTTGGAATCCAAAAAGAATGCATGAAAATTTTTATTTTGACGTTTTCAAGGCCGCCATTTTTTAAGCAAAATGATATACCGCTGTGCAGAAGCAGGCGCTTTTTTACTCCAATGTTGTCATAGCAACAACTGGCTAGAGGGAGGGGAGCAGAGGGGACAGGAGGGGGGGGGGGGTATTGAATTTAAAGTTGTGTATTTTGCATTACAAATTTATTTTCTAATCAATGAGTTATTTTTTAAAGATTTTTTTTTAAATTCCTACCAAACGCTCTCTATTTTGTCACTACTGCACATTAATATTTTCAGAGCTGTACAAATTTATTTATAACTATTCATTTTGTGTCATTGCGTACAATGTCAAGTCCGTAATGTAAACAAATCCTTTGTTTACATTTTTGAACTGGTATATTTGTAAAATAAGACATACTAACTGAATATCTAACACTTTTCTGGTTCGCAATTGTAAATTAATATAAACTAGAGTACGTTTCAATTCAAAAAAGTTCGAAAGATGCAAAATTTGGGCAATGTTTATATCTGCAGGTCCCCCTTTGTTTATATGAGCAGAAGAGCAGAACTGATGCGCAGAATCAATGGACGGACTTGACATGGTCTTTAACAACAAAGAAAAGGGTTGGGTAAACAAAATTTTGAGTGAGTAAAGGTTGAGTAAATAAAAAACAAAACAGCTCAAGCGTTGGGTAATGGTTTTTCATTTCCAAAACACGACTTACTCAAATATTGTCAAAATATTGACATGTAAATGTTTACATGTCAATACAATGTCAACATTTACATGTCAATACAATATGTAAATCATCGAGTCACTATACTGTACTGTATAGTATCTTGATCAAGCAAGATCAAGGCAAATTCCCATTGTCTTTTCATTGCATTGAAAATCCCACTGGCACTGTTCTCCATACCATCTGGTCGTTTACTATTTTGACATACTTGTGATTTATACAAAGGCCTGTGGCTGTGTTAAGACAAGTGGTAGCCTGAATGTATTATACTGTACAAAAATAAACAAAGCGAATGCTAAATCTATTTTTATATATTCAATCTGAAAGATATTTACAGCTTTTTTCATTCACTTAGGCCCAAGTAAAAATTTGGAAAGTGGAAAAGCTTGCCCTTTAAAACAGGACTGCTTTTATCTTCTTTTTCTCAAACTCAAATACAAGTACCACTGATCTAGAAAACCATAGAACTGGATAGAGTATCTTTTGATATTTACGAGATGAGATTTTGAAGTCTGTCAAAATCTGTGCAAATCGGATCTCGAAGTTTTTAAATTAGCTACATTAGCAAGCAATTAAATGTATTTTCCCATCTATATAACTTTTGAAAGATATAGTATTATAGCTTCCCATATCTCGTCTAACGAGTTTTAGAACGTTTTTAAATACTAGATAATGAGACTTATTCAACGGCAAATTTAAGGGGAAAACAGGCCAGGGTTAAAAAATTTCTTTTCGGACAATGTTTATCCTTTCCCAACGACAACTAGAAACGGTAAAAATCACAAACACCGCACTAGGCCTGTCCACAGGTTGCTCAAGATTTCGAAAAAACTGGCTCAAAAAATCATACAAAGTTGCTCGAAAAAGTCTCTTTTTTTCTAAAAGTTGTTAGTTTTTAAAGCAAGTTGCCCAAGGTTGCTGGCTCAGTTGCTGTTTGATTTTGTATTCGTGGTGTTTGCAACGTGGGATAAAGTGTTTTAAAATCCTCACAGTCGCTTGAACTGGTGCCGGACAAATATTAAATGAATTAAAATGCGTTAGAAGTTTAGAGCATCAACAACTCCGGGAAAAAAAAACACCCCAGTGGTTCGTGCTGATGTATTAAATGTCGTACAAATTACGTGATAGAGAATTCTTTCAAGTTGTATCAATACTGATCAGTGGCGTATTGTCGCGACGCCCACGCTCCACGCGAGACATTTAAATGACATCAGCCAATCAGATAATAGTTGCGTGCAACGTCATGCTTCCGTTATCAAGGCCGCCATTTTTTATGCAAAATGGGATATACCGCTGTGCAGAAGCAGGCGCTTTATAAACTCCCATGTCGTCATAGCAACGGTGGCATATAAATAAACTGAAATGACAAATCAAGGGGAAGTTCATGTATTTAAGCATTACAAATTTATTAAAATTTTAAATTTCTACTAAAATTTAGTAAACTCGCTACTACACAGTAATATTTTTAGAGCTGCACAAATTTATTTATAACTATTCAACACTTGGGATCTGTGTGGAAAAATATTCCAACACAAAACATCTATCGAAGTATTCAACAACAAAAAAGTACTTTCTTCATTTAGATTCAACTAAATAAAATCATATTGGCAGTAAATTATCACTATGTCCTACATTCTTTTTCTTAAAACTTATTTTATTCCATTTCTGATTCGAGTTTGCTTTGATCCAGCTCCTCGAGAGTACGTTTCCTCCCATTACCAAACGTACCAGAGTACGTTTCCTCCCATTTTCATGTTTTCGTACGACTCTCTTCTCTCGTGAGCTGGTGTAACATAATCTGAGTCTTGCTTTACTTGTTCCTGATAGGTACCATCTTCCGTTGTATTCTTGCCGTTCACATCAAGCTCCGTATAAACAGGATTTTCTGGCGATAATTTGGGCTCTTCACAGGTTTCATTTTGACCTGATGTTTCGTGTTGTGGTTCCTCTGAAACCGGTACTACGTACTCGTTATCCTCCTTTAAATGTGCCTGATGATCACCATCGCCTGTCGCCCCGCTTTTCAAGGTATCGGGTCGTTTATTAAGTTCAGTGTGTCCAGAAACCTTTTGTGCATTTGATGGTACTTCAACCTCTTCGTGATCTGATGTCCTGCCTTTAGAAACAAAAGATTATAAACCCTGGTCAAACAAGAATGAGAGTTGATAAGAACAGTAAACTGGATATTACAAAGCACAACAAAAACTCTCATGAACTACTACTCAAAATTTGAACCAGCTCAACACTAATGAGAGTTAATTGGATATTACCAAGCACAACAAAAACTCTCATGAACTCTACTCAAAATTTCAACAACCAGCTCAACACTAATGAGAGTTAATTGGATATTACCAAGCACAACAAAAACTCTCATGAACTCTACTCAAAATTTCAACCAGCTGAACACTGATGAGAGTTAACTGGATATTACCAAGCACAACGAAAACTCTCATGAGCTCTATTCAAAATTTAAACCAGCTCAACACTGATGAGAGTTAACTGGATATTACCAAGCGTAACAAAAACTCTCATCAACTCTACTCAAAATTTGAACCAGCTCAACACTAATGAGAGTTAACTGGATATTACCAAGCGCAACAAAAACTCTCATGAACTCTATTCAAAATTTGAACCAGCTGAACACTGATGAGAGTTAACTGGATATTACCAAGCACAACAAAAACTCTCATGAACTCTACTCAAAATTTGAACCAGCTGAACACTGATGAGAGTTAACTGGATATTACCAAGCGCAACAAAAACTCTCATGAACTCTACTCAAAATTTGAACCAGTTGAACACTGATGAGAGTTAACTGGATATTACCAAGCACAAGAAAAACTCTCATGAACTCTACTCAAAATTTGAACCAGCTGAACACTGACGAGAGTTAACTGGATATTACCAAGTGCAACAAAAACTCTCATAAACTCTACTCAAAATTTGAACCAGCTCAACACTGATAAGAGTTAACTGGATATTACCAAGCACAGCAAAAACTCTCATGAACTCTACTCAAAACTTGAACCAGCTCAAAGTTGACACGAGCGAGAGTTTCAATCTTCATTATCTCTTACCAACTCTCATCATCGTTCTACAGTGAACACAATTATCAAGACGCGTTTCTTTTCAACCAAGATATATTATTACATTTCATTCTTTACCAAGATATATTATTACATTTCTTCTTAGAATGAGCAAATATTAGACATACCAAGGTTAGTAGAATTTTAAACAAATTACCACAGGTTACATATTAATATTTGCGAAACGCAGTAATAATTCATGAAGAAAACACAAAAGAAATCATGAGCGTGTGAATTAGTTTGCATATCTGTTACAAAATCATGCGGATTTATATAACTTTAAGATCAATTTTCTCACTAAATTTATATCATTAATTTATTTTAAATTGTTGAAGAATACGAATGTTCTCATCGAGACGCTTCACAAGCTATATAAAGCATTCGCGTCCGTGTTGTATCTGATATACAAACTCTCTCTCCTTCGGCTTGAGTTTATATATCCGATACTACACGGCCGCTCATGTTGTAAATAGTACCTAATATATATATTTAGATATTAATATCTAATCTGTGATATTACTGACCTTCAGATGATACTTCTTCAGACGCGTTTGCATTTGTGTCGACGTCTTCGTAAAACCCTTGATCAACGTTCACGACAGTTTCGTAAACTTCCTCCTGCTTTTTTGTAAGAATGATTATGATTAATTTAATGACGATTACACCACAGAATAAAGACATACAGAAGTGTATCTTCTTATTAAAAGTGCGTAAGGGATTTTTTCAGTCCGCCATGTTCTTAGCAAGTGCCCTAAAGAGAGGCAGTGACCCCCCTGAAAATATATTGAAAATTTAATATTCCAGGGGGGTGAATGCCTCTCTTTAGGGCACTTGCTAAGAACATGGCCGCCAGCTATTTCGGTAAAAAGCGCCTTACGGTTTTGTAATGGAAGTTACACTTCTGTATGTCTTTATTCTGTGATTACACACAGGGCGTGGTTGCCCAATTCGCCCGAGTCAGAGGCTCGCGATACACGTGCTTGACAAATAATTTCTAAGAGTTGGTTTTTATGAAAGAGAAAAACTGAAGGACCTGGAGAGAAAAGTTCGAGTACAAACTAAAGTAACTTGACTTATACTATCAGTTCAAACTGTTTTCTCTAGAGGTTCAGTGAGGACCATCTGTTGTTATTCATTCAGTGTTACTACAGGAGGAAACCTAAACTAATACTATATTTATATTGGATAACTCTATCAGTTCGAAGTTGTTCTTCCTATAGAGGTCCATTAAAGGCGGTTTTCCACTAGGCGAAATTTTTCGACCGAATCGAAATTTTCTTTTGTCTTAAAAGCACTCAGATGGAACTAATCAGAAATCTTTTGAATTTGAACAATAGAAATTTCGGTTCGATCGAAAAATTTCGCCTAGTGGAAAACCGCCTTAACCATCTTTTATTGATCCAGTATGTTATCACAGAAAGAAATCTAAACTAAACTAACTTTTTTAATATTAATCGGATAGTGCTTTCAGTTCGAAACTGTTCTTCCTAGAGGCCCATACGTAATAACCATTCACTGTGTTCCCAACACCATGATCATAAATAATTTACCTCATCAACTGGCAATGGTTCTGGTGAAGTTTCATTCGTCGCCAATGGAATATTGACAGGAGTGGATAATTTTGGAGCCCGCTGCCGTCGTTTGTATTTCATCAATAAGACGATAAGCACAATGCTAAGAAATACGCCAGCACCTACTGTTGTCACTATGATAATGATTTTGCTAGAATCATCCGTTGTTCCCTTGTCTGAATAAAATAAGATTTAATACTTATTTGCATAAGGCAAATTGAATCCAAATTGACTATGTGAATAAAGAGTATAAAAAAGTAAGTTACTTAAGCCTGCTACTGAAGGATGAGGACCAGGTATTGTTGCTTGATGGGCGATCCTGATCTCACTTAATTAAGGCCAGGGTCAAACGTCGAACTTTTCATGCGCCGAACCTAATGCAAATGAAGTGAAACAAAGAACTTAGCTCATTAACATTAGGTTCGGCGCATGAAAAGTTCGACGTTTGACCCTGGCCTTATGTATTTGAAAACTAATTGAAGTAGAATTGTGGTTAGTTCTCTGTTGTGCTTCGAGGATTTTCTCCGGGTGCTCTGGTTTCAAAACGTCAACCCTTTTATCTTAACCTGGCCACCTTGGACAACCACAGCCTCCCACATCGGTCATGCTTCCTACAAGCAAGGATGATTAGCACACTTCCCCCACCCCTTCACCTACACTAATATGTACAATACATCACTATGTATAATTAGACAAAAACATCACTTGCCTTCAAGGCTACTTTGAGATGGTAAAATTGCAGGTGTAGTGGAAACTGTAAATGTTCTTGTCATCTTTTTACTTGTCGACTTTACCGTTGGTTTACTAGGTTGATTTTCTAAAATCGTAAAAATATGTTATAACCTATACGTGGCACCAAAGAATGAGCTAGGAAGGACCCCAGGTTTCCCACTCTGTTTTGTCAAAGATTGAGCCTCCCACATCGCTCATGTTTGATGTGTTTTCTACAAGCAAGGACGATTAGCATCCTCCCCTCCCCAACCTTTCACTACACAAAACAAACCACACCACAAATACTATACATAAGATCACCGTACACTACTAAACAACAACATAAAAACAGTATACATTGATACGTACAATACATCACTATGTATAATTAGACAACTAGGGATCCAAGGATAGTGTAAAGTTTCAAATTGACAAAGACACTGCAAGAACTATATATAGGGTCGCCGACAACCTAGAACTTTATCATCAACCAAATTTTTAATCTTCTAAACTTCATTTGCATAAACTTATTTAAAACTATTCCCATCATCCTTTTAGCGCCCATATTGCACATTTGACTATTGTCTCAGTGACAACTTTATTTGAAATAGCTGTATAAGATATGTTATGTTATATGACAAGCATTACGACGTTACATTCCATTACAAAAAATATAAATCGAAAACACAGAAACGTAAAAAATAGGCGAAAAAACTCGCATTTTATCCCCATTCGCTCCGTTCCGCATTTTATTCCCTTATCCGTTCCGTGGATCCGCTCCATTTCGCATCCGCTTCCGCATTTTAACATAATTGTGACATGTTTCACAATAACAAGCCTCATTGACCTTTGACTTATTCTCAAGGTCACGTTGTGTTTCATGAGTACTTTCAGCTTTTCCTAATTCGCATGTATTCAATAATGTCACTGTAGATTTTAATAGTTTCACAGTTTTGACAAGCTTTGATACAGATAGATTCTTGTAAGATCTAGTAGAGTTCTCTTTGTACTGAACACACGAGTTCGCGCCATTGGCGTTGTACACGTTGGCCACCTCTTTGCCTTTTTCTTCTGTTGCATAAAGCTTGCTGGCAAATCAAGCGATTGGCGATAACACGTTGGCTATCTCCTCGTTTAAACTTTAAATAAAGAGCTGACGAGTCAAGAGATTTTCTTTAGTCTCGCAAGTTATTTTCTTCGTAAATGCCATATAAACGCCATACAATGATACAACGCCCGCTTGTTTAGGGAAGCCTCACATATCGATTTTGTCCACGAGAAACGTCATATGTTCGTTTGGGGGTGGGGGTCCGTTTTCAGCTGTGACGTTTCTCTGCAAAACATTGTGGGAAAATTCGATAGTTTTTTCGAAAGCCTTAACATTTCGGAATCATCTTTGCAGAATATAAAAAAGAAAACAACTTGATACAAACACCAGTCTATACATTCGTAATACCATACCTGTTCTATACATTTATAATATTACGCCTTCCTTGCATTGAAAACACTCAAATTTCAAGAAAAATGCGCTATAAAAACTGTCAATATTTTAAAGTGGAAAACTGGCTTAAACCATAGTCGAACGACTACCATCGGATCTTGTGCGCCTGGGATAAGACTCCTTAAAGTAATTTAAATTCAACTGTCTCGACGACCAGTCAAATTCAATAGAAGAAAATTACCTTATGTGTACTATATTAAAGAACAAAATATCGATAACTATCTGTTGACGTTTTTAAGGGGGGGATGGGGGTCTCTAGAGAAACGAACATATGACGTTTCTCGTGGACAAAATCGATATGTGAGGCTTCCCTAGGCTTTCCTTAATTAAATAGTCGTTTACGCTCTACTGATCTGATGAAATTTTTCGCTCTTTGTACTGAGTGTAGCCATCTATTCTGTGGTTTATTATAGAGTCGATTATAATGAATATACGGTATAAATAATATCGGCACTGCGGCACATAATATATAATGCATATAAACATCAATTTATATATTGCGTAGAATCTCAAGGATTTTCTCAATATTTATGTCTGAAATGTTTATAGATTTGAAATGTCTCGCTCCTTCCCAGCTCTGTATAATGAGTATACCGTCAAAATAATATCGGCACTTAATTGAATGCCTAGAGGCTAGAGGCTAGAATCTCAAAGATTTTCTCAATGTTTTATACATCTCACTAGGTCTGAAATGTTTACACATTTGAACAGATGCACTGTCTCGCTCTTTCCTAGCTCTGTATAATGAATATACCGTCTAAATAATATCGGTACTTGATTGAATGCCCGTAATGCATAACATCAATTTATATATTGCGTAGATTCTCAAAGATTTACTCAATATTCACATCTGAGATCCTTCCAAGCATCGTCATCTACGGCCTATTAATAGCCAATGCGCATTTGCGCTGCTAAAGAAAAAATCGGGTGTTCCGGCGAAAAGATCCTTTACACAACATGAGAAGCGATTATTATAAAGTTTACAAAAATTTACAATAACGACAACAATTCCTCGAAATTTTTATGAACTTGGCAAAGAGACAAAAGAATATTCAAAAAAGACAACTGAAATTGCCTAAATAACCTTTAAAACACTGACTAAGTACAATAAATCACTACGAACATAAATCGTATACACCCCCCGGAAAGTTTACTCTACGACTGAATGAATGACTGACTGACTCGTTTGAATTTTCCCCATGCACTCATCACAATAAAGTTTCGAAGAAACTTTACACCAAAAATGAATTTTGATCTGGCGATGAGGTACAGCAAACGCTTTGTTTTAAAATTAGATCCCAAAATCGTGCCTTGACAAGTTTTCCCATCCGTCCAGTATATCCTTCGTTACAGGTACAGGTAAACGCTCCTGGTGCCGTGTCAGCACATGTAGCAAATACACTGCAGTCTTCTTGTGGAGTTCCACATATTTTGATTACTTGGGAAGGCAAAAGAGAAACTAATTAGAAAAACAAAATCTTTGGGGAAAGAGCTAATTTTTTCCAACCAAAGTAGTCTTTACAACTAAAATCAAGTAAATCATACAATAATGTCGCAAATTCAATGCAGTCTTCTTGTGGAGTTCCACATATTCTGATTTCTAATGAAAGCAATATGAATGAAGAAGCACTTAACATAACTTTCAGTTGCATTATGTTTGTAACCTAGTAACTGTCCGTGGATGTAGCCACCATGGTTTAATTAAATTCCGAGTTAGCAAATGATCAAATTGCGTTTACATTGTACGAGAACAACATTTTACTTTTCAGAGTATTATTGAAAATGTTTCAAAATGGTAATAATAGTTTTGTCAGTGGTTACCTGGGCAGAATCTCTTTGTGATATAATGAGAGCAACAACAACTATTTCCTGTGGCATTCGAAACTTACTGTCGTTCCAATTGAAGTGTTCCTCAAATATTGATTCAATACATTACCTCAGCTAGGCTGACCAATTCATTTGATCAAGTTCTTGGAACGACAGTAACAGTCCTGTGCCATTAAAGGAAGCTCGTGATGGACGGAGAAGAAAATATCGACTTTAAGTTTTGCGAGAGATAAGTATAGAAGCTATATGTTTGGAGAGCATTTCATGTTGTGTAAAGCCTACCTGACTTATCATTATCTTTAATGATCACAGTTGCAGGTTCACCAACTGTTACCCCAGGTGAGGAAGATGACATGGTGACTGTAAATTCTTCTTTGGATTCAACAACATCATCATCTATGATGTTAATGGGGATCAACTTTGGACCAGTCTCGCCCGGTTCAAAAGTGACATCCACGGTTTGAGGAACAAAATCATCATCTCCAGCTGTCTTTGCACTTGGAGTAACACTGTTAAAGAAAGTAAACTTGTATTATGACAGGTACTTTTTATGGTAATTTGTTTTCCTAACAATGGGCATTTTCCAAGATCGTTGGAAAGTACAGTCTCTAAATAAAATTATGAGTAAGTTAATAAGGAAAGAAAAAGACCGTATGCAGGGAATATGTAGAGAATGCAGTTTAGAAACGATGAGAGACATATTCACATATTCATGGGATATATTCACATCCAGGGTGGGAGGGGTTCCGTAACCCCTCATCCACTTTTATTTTTTACTTAATTAATGCGGGTTCCGAAATACTTGTTTTATTTTTCAAAATATTGATGTATATAAAAATCCGATTCAAACGGTTTCACGTACAAGTCTGTCTTGTATTTTATACCTGTTTCTCACATTTTTTTCTCGTCGTGTCAGGGCCCGGAAAATACGTTCGAAGCTGGTAAAATAGCAGGTTGGATTATCTGTTAAACCAATCAATAAGTGTATCTTACGGAAACGGTATAATTTGGAAGAATGTTGTATCTTTGTAGAATTTCCTTACCTTATAGTTATCGGTTCACTTATATTCCCTGCACTAACAATAATTTCGGGTAAAGCTGGCTCACCCTCTTTGCCACTGTAAGCTTTCTTTGTAAAATTGACGGTTACACCTAGAGCAAAAAATTAACAAGTCGTCAATTGAATGTACAAATGTTGTAATACCTGGAACAATATAATTTGGGTGCTGCGGTCTGTACATATATTAGCTGCCTTGACTCCCTTGAGCATGGTTAGGGTTCGGTTTTTTATCCTCATTCTCAGAAATATATTACTTTGATTTTATGTGGTTCAATCCATATAAATACTGATGTTATGAAAGCAACTCGAACATTATTACACATCTTTCTAACAGAACCTTCTGTTAGATAATTGTATAGACCTTTGCATATTTTCCCATTTCCAGTATATCCTTTGTTACAGGTGCAGTTATAGGTTCCTGGTCTTGTGTCAGCACATGTAGCAAATACACTGCAGTCGTCGTCAGGTGTTCCACATATGCCAGTCACTAAAACAAATATAAGTGGAGACACTATGAAGGCTACGGTCGACTCGCAATAATCAAATTGGGTTTACCTTGTACGAGAACAACATTTTACTTTTTAGAGTATTATTGAAAATGTTACAAAATGGTATTACCTGGGCAGAATTTCTTTATAATACTTCCAACCCTGTGAAGTAGGTCGCTATAGTTAGCTGCAAGGATTGCGTTTTCGAAGGTCGCGGGTTCGAGACCCAGCCGCGGCAGACAACATCTTTCTGCTTGCGCTGGGTATGGAAATTATATAATACACACTCTAGAACATTTTCATCTTAACATATTACAGAGTGTGTACAATTACACAACTAACATATATATATATATATATATATATATATATATATATATATATATATATATATATATATATATATATATATATATATATATATATATATATATATATATATATATATATATATATATATATATAATATATAATATATATATATATATATATATATATATATATATATATATATATATATATATATATATATATATATATATATACATATATACAACTTTCGCTGGATTAATAGCTGGCACCAGGCATGGAAAGGAAGAAATTCGTTCATGTCATTAACATCACAAATAAATTACATATCGTTCCCAACTTGGCCTTGTAGCTCAGAAGGTAGAGCGTCGTTCTAGAAATGCGAAGGTCGCGGGTTCGATTCCCAGCCATGGTCAAGTAGAATTGATTTTCTGCTTGCCCGGTTCATACTCGTAAGAAGTTCAAAACACCTACATATATATATATATATATATATATATATATATATATATATATATATATATATATATATATATATATATATATATATATATATATATATACTAATTAAAATCTTAAAATTTTATTAATCGCTACACAGTGTTTCACGCTTTCAAAGCGATCTTCAGGCGATACTACTCTAAATAGTTTGCTTGCGCCATTCATTCAACGGTCCGCTGACGCGATTGCATCATGCGCGCGTGTGTTTAAAATTCCGCGCGCTAAATGAGTTTCTGTGGCGGCACTTTGAAAATAGTTCTGTTCGTTTGTTCAACGTCCTATCCTTACCAGTAGATGTCGATTGTGGTTGGATATAGTGTTCTTAATGTTGGTCATGCAGGAATAACTCACTTTCACAGTGTTTCGGTTAAAGATTTTATGGAGTCGAATTGAATGTGGGAAGTGCTTGTCGATGAGTTGTAAGAAGCTAGCACAACAAAAACTCTTATGAAC
>CACRXK020002162.1:0-35026 GCA_902702795.2 Paramuricea clavata
GTATTTACAAATTTCAAATTCATTTAAACTTATTATTATGCAAAACGGCTGGCTACCTGGCTACCATAATAAATCTATAATAAAACGCCTGGCTACCAGCTGGCTACCATAATAAAACAGCTGGCTACCACTTGGCTACCTGTATAACATAAAGTATTTACAATTTTTTTGAAATTTGTAAATACTCTATGTTATACAGGTAGCCAGGTGGTAGCCAGCTGTTTTATTATGGTAGCCAGGTGGTAGCCAGGCGTTTTACTATAGTTTTATTATGGTAGCCAGGTAGCCAGCTGTCTTGCATATCAATAAGTTTAAGTAAATTGAAGCCGTTTTCATATACCTGTATAACACCAAGTATTTACAAATTTCAAATTCATTTAAACTTATTATTATGCAAAACGGCTGGCTACCTGGCTACCATAATAAATCTATAATAAAACGCCTGGCTACCACCTGGCTACCATATTAAAACAGCTGGCTACCACCTGGCTACCTGTATAACATAAAGTATTTACAAATTTCAAAAAATTTGTAAATACTTTATGTTATACAGGTAGCCAAGTGGTAGCCAGCTGTTTTATTATGGTAGCCAGGTGGTAGCCAGGCGTTTTATTATAGTTTTAATAAGGTAGCCAGGTAGCCAGCTGTCTTGCATATCAATAAGTTTAAGTAAATTGAAGCCGTTTTCATATACATATATAACACCAAGTATTTACAAATTTCAAATTCATTTAAACTTATTATTATGCAAAACGGCTGGCTACCTGGCTACCATAATAAATCTATAATAAAACGCCTGGCTACCACCTGGCTACCATATTAAAACAGCTGGCTACCACCTGGCTACCTGTATAACATAAAGTATTTACAAATTTTTTGAAATTTGTAAATACTTTATGTTATACAGGTAGCCAGGTGGTAGCCAGCTGTTTTAATATGGTAGCCAGGTGGTAGCCAGGCGTTTTATTATAGTTTTATTATCGTAGCCAGGTAGCCAGCCGTTTTGCATAATAATAAGTTTAAATTAATTTGAAATTTGTAAATACTTGGTGTTATACATGTATATGAAAACGGCTTCAATTTACTTAAACTTATTGATATGCAAGACAGCTGGCTACCTGGCTACCTTATTAAAACTATAATAAAACGCCTGGCTACCACCTGGCTACCATAATAAAACAGCTGGCTACCATCTGGCTACCTGTATAACATAAAGTATTTACAAATTTTAAAAGTGAATTTTAAAATTTGTAAATACTTTATGTTATACAGGTAGCCAGATGGTAGCCAGCTGTTTTAATATGGTAGCCAGGTGGTAGCCAGGCGTTTTATTATAGTTTTAATAAGGTAGCCAGGTAGCCAGCTGTCTTGCATATCAACAAGTTTAAGTAAATTGAAGCCGTTTTCATATACCTGTATAACACCAAGTATTTACAAATTGCAAAAATTTACTTAAACTTACTTATATGCAAGGGAGCTGGCTACCTGGCTACCATATAAATCTATAATAAAACGCCTGGCTACCACTTGGCTACCATATTAAAACAGCTGGCTACCACCTGGCTACCTGTATAACATAAAGTATTTACAAATTTCAAAAAATTTGTTAATACTTTATGTTATACAGGTAGCCAAGTGGTAGCCAGCTGTTTTATTATGGTAGCCAGGTGGTAGCCAGGCGTTTTATTATAGATTTATTATGGTAGCCAGGTAGCCAGCCGTTTTGCATAATAATAAGTTTAAATGAATTTGAAATTTGTAAATACTTGGTGTTATACATGTATATGAAAACGGCTTCAATTTACTTAAACTTATTGATATGCAAGACAGCTGGCTACCTGGCTACGATAATAAAACTATAATAAAACGCCTGGCTACCACCTGGCTACCATAATAAAACAGCTGGCTACCACTTGGCTACCTGTATAACATAAAGTGTTTACAAATTTTAAAAGTGAATTTTAAAATTTGTAAATACTTTATGTTATACAGGTAGCCAGATGGTAGCCAGCTGTTTTAACATGGTAGCCAGGTGGTAGCCAGGCGTTTTATTATAGTTTTAATAAGGTAGCCAGGTAGCCAGCTGTCTTGCATATCAATAAGTTTGTCAGTTTCCCAATTGTAACGCAACGTATTTCCATGTAAGAAAGCATGCTACTGGTATTTTTCTTATTTCATCTAAATCATTTTTATAAATACCACAAGTTGTTAACTTTTTTAATAATTCATTGAACAACAATAGAATCTTCATGTAGACATCCTTGATACAGTACCAAACTTATATAAGTAAATCGAGGATGGGAGTTCAAAATTTACAGTTGATAAGATAAAGGTTTGACGAGTGTTGCAACTACATTTTAGTTCAAATTAGCGTCTTCCAAGTACGTATGGAAAATGCATGGTAGCTTTGGAAACGCATTAAGGGCACGTAACGGAATCGCTAAATTGCCAACTACCTCCCATGTACTAGATACTATTTTCATTTCATAAATTGTTAATAATGTCAATGTTATTTTTTAAATATAACGCAACAAAACGTTCTTATTCATTTTAGGTTTTTGTAAAATTAAAATATTTTTGCATTTATTGCACACACAACGCAAGACTTTGGAAAATAGAGTAATCCTTATGTCTAATATAGAACGGGAAACGTTTATTTCCACACAACTTTTACTGAACAGTACAGCACACTACACGTTCTCTACTGCCTGACGGTTGTAAAATATGTCTGCGAATTTAAAAAAACATCTTCGCATTCTTTATTGGGATTGTTGATTTTCTCCATAGCCCTGAACATGGGACATCGATCTTTCATAACTTTCACCTGAACAACAGCTCGTACGCGTAGTAAAGTTTTGTAATCTTTTTCATGCCTCTTTGCAAATCGATCAATATCAAACACATCGCGTGTTTTTCCTGTTACTAACATCCACGCGTCTATTTCTGGATCCGCTTTCCTCCAGAAGTCTGCTTCGGTTTTGTCGCGCCGTCTTTCTGCCTTCATCCGTCGCTCGGTAAAAGAGGTTGCGTGGAAGCGTGAGAGTTTTGTACGATGAAAGTTCCACTCCCAAAAGTTTACAATCTTTTGATAGTACCAGTTGTCATTTAACACCCATGTCGATTGGTCAGGAATAATCAAGGGTAAGGAATTTTCTTGCTGTTCATCATCACTTTCATGCATCTGTTTATGAACCGTTGCTACTGCAGTCTGCACAGTTGGGACATGTGTACTTTCGGGCTGATGTAGGACTGCTGTGTTGGGGGGACAAGCGTTTATTTTACTTTCGATACAGTCCCGTGTCTTGTCATTGCTATTTGTTGATAAATTGCTTTCGGGGTCCTCAAGAAGATGTAGAAGTTTTGAAGTGATCTGTTGGAAAATTGGACGCCACTAACTTTGGTCAACGCATCCTCCAACTCGAGCCTTTTGCTGGCAATAAGATTGTGCGCCATTTGTCGGTCTTCCCTTCTTACACGCCATGTCGCTCTGCAGCCGATTGCCTTTAAATCACCCTTGACCTGTAAAGGTATTGGCGTATACCAATAAGTTAACGTTTACATAATGATTTAGTTATTTGTAATGGTACGTACTAGCTGTACTGTAGGATGGAACATAGTTCTTAGTCTTACCATATGTTGTAACATGCACATGTGGCAATTCATTCTTATGGGAATGCGATAGTATGTGCAATTTAACTACCTACAAGGCCTAAGTAATTTACATGGGGAAAATATTGCAATTGTAAATAACGAAAAGCGACCAAAACTTACCAGTGGCAATATATTTGCTCTTAAAGACTTTCGCACTCTCTTCGACGTCAGTTCTTTCCGTGGCCGTCGAGCCGCCATAGTTTTTGTATACAAAAATTCTTCGATTACTATAAGGTTTTCATTCGTTCACGAGTAGATGAAATGAGAACGAAATAGGACGTCTACATTTCCTTTATTCATTAATAAAATGTTTAGCTTTTATGTATTTGCATATAGGAACAACAATTTGGGACTTTGATCATCACCATCATCCATTATCACTACCATCATCACCAACATCACCAACATCATCACCAACATCATCACCAACATTATCACCAACATCATCACCAACATCATCACCAACATCATCATCAACATCATCACCAACATCATCACCAACATCATCATCAACATCATCATTCACACTACCATCATTACCACCATCACCAACCCCCACCACCAACTACCACCATCATCATTATCACCATCATCATAATCACTACTATCATTCATCACTCCCATCATTACCACCACCAACATCACCACCACCATTACCATTATTATCACCACCACCATCATTACTACCATCATTACAACCATCATTATCATCACCACTATTACTATTATCATCTCATAATATCAACATGAATCTATTATCATCTAATATCAATATGAATCACATATACAGGGTGTATAAAAAAAAACTGAACAGATTTAAAATTGCTCTCAATTTCGCAAAACAGCTATTTGTAGCTGGTTTTTTATATATATAGCTTCTTTGGGTACTTATAATGTAAAATAATGAAAAAAATTTCTCGAACTTAAATTTTGTGAACCAGGGGGGTGTGTGTCTTTTCCAACAAACTAAAAATGGCTCGCGCACAAAATTTAAAAGCTGCAATCATATTTTGAGTTGACAGATGGAAAATTTGTCGGGATTTTAATTACTGTACAAAATTTCAGACAATTTGGTTTAGTTTAAGCCCCTTAACTATTCACGCAAAGTTACAATTTTCCCGAAAAATCAGCTATTTGCATGCTTAATTAATGCATTTGCCTAATTTGCATATGTCAGCAATATGCAAATTAGGTAAAGGCATTAATTTAGAACAAAATGAATAGTTAAAGGGCTTAAACTAAACCAAATTGTCTGAAATTTTGTACAGTAACTAAAAACCCGACAAATTTTCAATCTATTAACTCAAAATATGATTACAGCTTTTAAATTTTGTGCGCGAGCCATTTTTAGTTTGTTGCAAAAGACACACACCCCTGATTTACAAAATTTGAGATCGAGAAATTTTTTTCAATATTTTACATTATAAGTACCCAAAGAAGCTATATATATAAAAAACCAGATACAAATAGGTGTTTTGCGAAATTGAGAGCAATTTCAAATCTGTTCAGTTTTTTTTTATAACCCTGTATAGCCAATTCAAAAAAGGTTGTCCTTTGAAACACCTTAAACTCTAAACCTTAAACCTTAAACTCTAAGCGCGCAAAGCTTAATGAGAGCACAAGTTTCAAGCTTAGTAGTTGAATATTCCAGGTATTTGTGAATGAATTGTTCTCGTAAGGAGATATTTACCATGTCTCTAAGAAATGGGCCCCATATATGATTTATAAACTGATTAAATGATGTTCCCATTATGCTTTGCACGCTTAGAGTTTTAAGGTTTAAGGTTTGAATTAGCTGTATATCAAAGATTTTAGAACCGGATAATTTTTAGATTGTAAAAACCTAGCCGATTTCAAAAAATGCCGCCGTTGGGCTGAAGAAGGATATTGTTCTTCCCATCTGACATGGATGTCAGCTAATTGTCAATTGAGTTGCAGATTATGCGGTAAGCTTTTGAGAATATTAAACTAGTACATTACGTTCACTTGTACTGTAAAGGCCCGTTTACACGGGCGATTTTTGCTGCGATTTTAGTTGCGAATTTCTCTTTTTGGAGGATGTGAAGGAGTAGATTACTTAATGATGTTGTTATCAGATTTCATAACCTGGAACATTTATAACTGATCTATTCCTTCACATCCTCCAAAAGGAGAAAATCCCAACTGAAATTGCAGCAAAAATCGCCCGTGTAAGAAACTTTTAATTCTTCGTCTCCGGACAGAAACGCACTCAAGTACTATTTAAAAAACGAGCAGGAGTGTTTTATTAGGTCTAAAGCCACTCGCGAGTTTTTTACATGGCTTCAAAAACGTTTGCATAATAAGTCAAATCTTTATATAAAAATCTTTATATAAAAATCTTTATATAAAAATCTTTATGTAAAAATCTTTATATACATAGTTTGCATAACAATGGTCTTTTGTTAAAGTGTTCTTTAGCTGGTATAAAGACGTATGCACGTAACTAATTTCTTACTCAAGATTGGATAATTGCTTCATGAATTATTAATGAGTTTTTGAATTATATTTCAATGTTTTTAACTGCGATTTTCGTGGATGAAATAAGACTAACACCGTTGAAATTTTTTTTATGGGGTTGGATTACTGTCAAAACAAGCTACGAGCCTACGACAGTTCCGATTTATATGTAGAAGTAGCGACACATCATTTAGTAATTTTCACTTATGAGTTATGTCTGCGTATTTAACAAGTACTATTCTTTAGTGATATTTTTTAAGTGGAATGTTTTATGGCAAGAGCATTCAAAACGTTTTGAACGACTTGTCATGAAACAGAAGCCAAAGCTTCATAACAAAAAAACTGCACAATCCTGTTGTTTCTCGACGATAGTAATGAGTGGTCGGTTGTTCAAATTTTCGGATAACTTGCATGATTATATAATATATATTACTACTGATCTGATGCATAAAATGAAAGAAAGGCAATGAACAATCAAAATAATATACCGTGTGTCCCAAACCATACACTTTTTTATTTAATATAGCCAAAAAATTGAACAGCTATATCACGATCAAATAAATTTTGAGTTTTTCTTGCCAAGCAAAGTGCAATCACAGTAAAAAAACTGTGGTGCAATGTAGGACAAGCTTTTTCAGTTGATGAAATATTGATATTTGAGGATGCGTTTTTTTGCCACAACCAGGGGCGTAGGAACCGGGGGAGGCAAGGGGGCACGTGACCCCCCCCCCCCACGCCAAATTTTTTGGCGTGGGGTGGGGGGGTCACGTGCCCTTTTTTGTGATGAAAAGTGCCCTTTTTGTACAAGCTAAATACTAAATTAACTTCAAAGGTGCCCTTTTGGTTTAGAAATTTCCAAGTTTTCTAAAAAAATTTGGTCAAAAAAGTGCAATTTCGGTATGGCATGACGGGAAAATTTCTTCTCTCCCCTCCGTCGCCAACATTTCCTGGAAAAATTTTTTAGGTGCACCTGGAAGCCGGTGCCCCCCCTCTCAACCCCCCAACCCCCAATCTTTTCATGCTTCCTACGCCCCTGGCCACAACTAAAGCGATATGGCAAGCGTATCAATGCATACAGATACAATTTAAAGGATCATTTTTAAAGGGTCATACAATTTGGGTCATTTTGTGCAAATTCGTAGCATTTGTCAAAAATGCTTTTGGATTTAAAACATTGCTATCTCAGTTAATTAATATTACATGAAAATTTTATTGTAATACAGTATATCCAAATTTAAATATATTAGCCATTTTTGGATACCATAAAATTTATTTGATTGTGATAGCTGTTCTAGTTTTCCTGCTATTTTGAATCAAACGGTGTATAGTTTTTTTTTGTGACACCAGTTAATGTATGGGTGCAACTGGTTATAGCTGACTAGGTAATTTAATATCGTTTCTTTCTATTCCTTTTTAGCTTGTCGTGACTTCTTAGACTATGCAGACTGTCAAAACAGAGTAAGCTCCTACGAATGTGAAACAGAACCGCAATGGATGGCTGATAAATGCAAACTTAGCTGTGGATTTTGTGGTAAGCTAACATAGGATTACTTCCAGGTGATCTCGTATTCGTATTTTAGCCAATCAGCACTCAGAAAGGGTTGTCCGAATAGAAATCCATTTTGATGTTTTCAGTCAATTATATCTTTCGTTATTCTTTATGAAACTAGTTGAAATTTTGTAATTATGTTTGGTTATAAGAACTATAGCTCTGACAAAAATATGGAATCGAAATAAAGTATATTACAGGAAATATTCAGTTGTTTTAATCATAAAATGGATTTCTATTTGACAACTAGTGCCAGTACTTTTCCGCGTATCAAGATCATCTGGTTGTGATGTTACATATCTTGCTTGTGATGAATACATATCTTGCTTGTGATGTTACTCTGAGTGTATATCCACACCGGGCAAGCTTGAAAATATATATGCCTGACCACGGTGGGAATCGAACCTACGACCCTTGGAATACTAGCTCAATGCTCTGCCAACTGAGCTACGCGGTCAGGTCGGTTCGAGTATGTGATATTTCGGAACAATATCTAGTTCCCATCTATTATTTCTAAGGTAAAAATATCAGGATTTTTTAGGCATATTACTCAATTGAATTATTTGAGTAAACATCTCAGGATTTTTTAAATATCAGGTAAAAATATCAGGATTTTTTTAGGTAAAAATATCAGGATAATTTAGGTAAAAATATCAGGATTTTTTAGGCATATCACTCGATTGTTTTAATGTTGAAGAGTTTTGTTAATGGTAAATTTGTGTGTAAATTTTTACATCTATTTATACATATAAATCAGGACGAAGTTTTTAACCGATTGTTAAATTTTTTTATTTTCTTCATGTAGGTTGTAGGAATGTTCTCAGCGACGAAGAATGTCAACGAAGGATGATGGGTGGAGAATGTGTCAGCAATCCAATTTACATGAGCTCAAACTGCAAGCACAGTTGTGGATATTGCAGTAAGAGAACTTTTTATATTTTTTGGTTAATGAAAATATGAAGTTACAGACATTGTGTAATATTAGAGAGTTTCGGATTTGACTTGAGGTTTCCTCCTGTAGTAACACTGGATGAATAAGAGATGACTCTTACTGGATTTCTAGGAAGAACAGTTTATAACTGATATAGGGCTACCCAGAATAATTAAAGTTAGTTTAGTGTAGGTTTCTTTCTGTAGTAACACTGGATCAATAAGGGCTTCATGACTTTTACTGGGTCTCTAGGAAGAACAATTTAGAACTGATAGAGCCATCCAGAATAAATAAAGTTAGTTTAGTGTAGGTTTCCTCCTGCATGTAGTAACAATGGATCAATAAGAGATGACTCTTATGGACCTCTAGGAAGAACAGTTTAGAACTGACATAGAGCTACCCAGTATAAATAAGGTTAGTTTAGTTTAGTTTAGGATTGAGTAATAAGAGGTGTCCCTTACTGGATCTATAAGGAGAACAGTTTTGAACTAATAGAGCTATGCAGTATATATAAATAAACTTAGCTTAGTGTAGTAATGTATAACATGCATGTAGAAGTCGCAACCAGTGAAACCGTCCGAAAAATGCTCAGATTATTCGTCCATCGTATCGTTTTCCTCCATGCAGACTGCAAGAACAGACATCCAAATTGTTCAGTTTGGGCTGCCCAAGGAGAATGCAAGAAAAATTCATTCTGGATGGATGTATATTGTACGCTCAGTTGCGGAAAATGCAGTAAGTACAATATTTAGTAACATTCACTATCAGTTATTTTATGTATAGTCACACTTGTCCCCAGGGCGTCTCGGTAAATCGCTCAGTGAGTCGAGAAGCCCTGGGAACGAGGATGGGTTCGATCCTAGGTACTATCCCCAGCTCAGTCGGTTGGGCAATGCTGCTGAGGACTTGAACCCAAAAATACAAATGCAAGCGATAGAAGCCTGAACAAAAAAAACAGTCTAACTGTCCCAATTTATGGGAAAATATCAGGATTATTTCGAGCGAACTTCAAACGTACGACGCTGGACGACGACGACGAATTCTCCCGAGGTTTAGTGGCATTGACATATATATCTGAACTGCTTGCTGTGATACTTTTTGGCTGTAGGCTTGCGTGGTGAATTGAAGCTGACGAAAATGAGAGGCCGGAAACAAGACTGACTTGTGAAGAAACACTGAAGTAAAACAGCTGGCTGGTGTATAGCAAAACATTTTTCATGCAAAATTTAGTCTTTGGCAAAACTGTTTGAAAATTTCAGTCAAAACAAAATATATTTGTTTAAAAAACAAACAAAAAACGCTAATATGTGTTAGAAATTTCATCTTTCTTTCGCCTATATAAAGTTGTATTTAAGAGGAGATTTTTTTGTATATTACGTGACACGCGCTCAAAACTAATGCGTACAATATATCACTTGAAGTTAATAATATGACTAAATTCCAAATTTTTATTTTTCAATCGGCAAACAAACTGAAAAAGTATGTTTAGTGTTTTATCTGTAAAATAATGCAAAATGAAGAGATTGTAGATGATACGCCAAAGAGAAAATGATGTCTGAAGTTTAGCAAGTTTTGCTTATATATACATGGCAGACTAGCTACTCGCTGTAAGTTATGACGTCAATTTTAAAGCAACATTGATAATTGTATTTTAACTGACAATTTATAACTATTATTTTATGTTTCTCAACCAGGAGATGCATTTAAAAGGGTAGCTAACTCTATAAACTAAAGAATAAAGCTAAAAGAAAGTAATTTTGAGCAGTTTTTATTGGAAATATGTGACATTGACAAAAATTGCCTCTTAACATTTATTTATATTTGTAAAAAAAAATTAGGGACAACAGGGTACCTAAAATAATAAAACATCGTAAGTAGCCCTTGAAAAGGCTTTTGTAAAATCTGTACATAGTTATTAATGTCAATGGGTATAGTGGCCTGAAACGAGAAGAAAAAGGTTCCTTTGGAATACACGTGTTTAATAGTGGAAACATGCACCCCCAAAAAACAACAACGCATCAGATAAGGTTTAACAACTGATCTTTATTATAGAAAACACATTTAATAGAGAGTATTTAGAAATACAAAAAGATTCTAGTTTAAAAAACGTTTTAGTAAAACATCACCAAGTTTCCTACACGGCGGGGCCGACACCACCCCCTCCTAGAGGTTTAAGTACACCATTTCCACCACCAGAAGAATTGGACTGGCATATCACTGAGATGTAAGGATGACGAGATGAAACACGATCAGCGTTACTATAGAAACGAAAATCTCTTCCTTGGCGGTATTCATTCGTTGCTCGGAGAAGAAGACCGTAATTTGGTTGGCCATATTTCCAGTTTCATACAGCACTGGTGACGTCGATGGGGTAAAAACCAGCCCTGGTAACTCCTGGGTTGATGGTAACTCCGTAACTTGTAGGTGATGCCACTGCGTCGGATCCAAGATTTAACCAAGGTTGGGCCCAATTTGCACCATTGTAGCGTCTGGTACTGGTGGCTTGCGATTCGACCCAAGATTTCAACACTTGATGGGCGACAATCCTACGTATAGGAATCTGGGTACCTGTGTCTCAGACATAAAACTTGCTTTGTGGGCATAAGCATAGTAGAGGTACATTGTTGCACTTCTTATATGGTCACAGGCACGGACTTGAAGAGGTTGGAAACGTACAAGGCTGCGTTTCAAAGGGTAGCGTGGATGGGTGCCAACAATAAGATACCTCAGGTAGTTAAAATTGGTCGAGCCTCGCTCTGAGGTTACATCTTGAAGAACTCGTAGTCTGACTTGGAACACACTCCCTGTGACCATGGTGCAAGCAGCCACGGCGAAGATTAAGATCATTAAAGATTTCATCTTGAAAATGTAGAACTCCTAGAATATAACGCATAGGTTACACGTACTTACAAATGATTATATAGAGAATAATACATGGGTGCGCGGAAATACCGGATTTATTTCGAGTGTTGAACATGATATCTCAAGATGAGCGCAGCGAACGAGTAAGCCGTGTGATATCATATGTTCAACACGACAAAATAAATCTGGTATTTCCATATATTTTTCTGTTTATTATATAAAGGACAGTCTTAAGAAATTTTCTATAAAGCACCATACTTTATATAATAAATATATAGTCAGCCAGCTGATTCATGAAAATCTCTTTACTTGACAAGTTGGCTGGCTCAATCCAGTGCGTGCAGGACTATAGCTATAGTTAGAGATATATGTCCAGGGCCGTAGCAACTGGGGGGGGCTGCAGCCCCCCCCAATAATTTGCTAATAATCATTCTTTTTTCAAAATCATGCAAACTTTATCATTTAATCTGTGACAAACTGCAAAGAATGAAGATATTACTCATACTCCAGATCGTTCCTCGCGTAGAAATTTTAGCTGAATTTCTGTCGCGCATTTTCAAGAAAATCCCACAAAATCTGCACATTTTTGATGAACTAATGATTTATTTTGTCTTTTGCGTGTTGGGTCTTGCGAAAGAAAACTCTGAAAATGCCATTTCAGACCATCTAGAGACTCCAGATTTTCGAAATTTTCTCAAATGTTCTGCCTTCATTTCCGCGCAACTGCCATTTACGACGAAAATTCCCGCCGCGCATTTATAATACTACAGTCTGGCCCATACTTTCCTGTAAATTTCGACATACTAAAACGCTGTTTTCTGACTATCAGAATTCTGTTAAATCTTCCCCCAAAGCCCAGGAAATGGCATTTTAGAGACTCTAAATTTAAAAATTTCCTCGGGCCTTCGGCCCTCGCTTTCAGCCCCCCCCCCCAATCGAAAAGAGCTTTCTACGGCCCTGATGTCCAAGTTTGCATGCACACTATACTGTCGATATATATGGCGAAATCAGTTAATTGCTTGAACGTTATAAAATCATACAACTTTCTATTTTGTTTCTATCGATCAAACCGCACTTCACAATGATCAAACTTTTAAATGACTTCTGTCTATATAAGAGCGCTAAATTGGCATGCATGTGCATTAATTTATAGCCTCGATTTGTAAAACTCTCTGCTCTTGTCTTACCAGGCGAAACAATTCTCAGCCTAATTAGTGGAATTCTCAAAATTATCAGAATAAAGTTAAGGCCGATTGCATGGGCTGAATTGTTCCGCCTATAGCCGAAGGTGGCCATGCGACAATTTTACCAATACTGCGGTTATTATAGTAAATATACTATTGCGAGTACACGCGGGACACGGACCAACTCTAGGTGTGGTGAGTGAGTTGTACTAAGATTGAAAATGCTCATATAGTATATAGAATAATCGTTGTCAGTAGATATTAATTCAAGATGGTATATTTTTGGGCTTTCTCGCGCATAGAACGCTGTTGATTGCGGTAATTGTATTTAGCATTGGCCCCATCAGGTTTTTTCGGTTGCATTCTTGTCAAATGCACTGTCCGAAATTTTAAAACCTTCATTGAAACACAAAATCAACATTTTGATATGCTAGTCTGAGTTTTTATACTTATATTTGTGTACATTTTCAAAATTAAAACCATGCGTGCGCGATTTTTCCGAACCCGCTTTTGCTCGGCAAAAAACAATTACATTGGAAAAACGCGAAATTTTTAACTTGGTCATGTGGTACGTGTAATCGTAATTCAAGAAGTAACTTAAGAAGTATATAGATATATTATGCTCTACTTACAAGTTCACTTTGTCTTTGATAATCCGTTGTCTTGAGGTGATCGTTGTTTTCACTTTTGTGGTGATACTGAGATTTTGAGCAAAGTTCCTTGCTTATATATCTACCAATGGAGGATGTTAATTGATACAGCTGCCTGGGTAATGACGTCACAGGAACGGACAGGAAGTGCGAGGTTCCTCCAGAGTAACGTCCGATGACGTATTTTTCATGCATGAGGAGTTGAATAAGTCCAAAACTCAAAGGTGTTATTCTGTAAACTTTTTTGGTGACCGTGACATTTTTGGAGTTAATTCAACTCTTGAGATTTGGATAGATAGATAGATTGATGTTTTTAATTGATAAACCTTGCAGCCATAGCCATAGGCTGAATTGTGTTTACATTACATAAGGTCCAATTATTATAGCTATATTGCACCAATATTACAAATTATTGGTGTAATCAAAGTTTGGTGGATAAGAGATATTAAGAGGCTACTCTAAAAGCCGACTATTGTTAAAATGGTCAGTTATAGTTTAGTGTTGTTATTCAAATTGGCTTAGTGAACTAGCAATAAAAAACTGTTTCAGTTAAAACAATCTGTTTGAAGTTTGCGTTAAACTTATGTTTGGCCATCGGTGACGCACGTGTTACAATGAATTACAAGAAATCCGTGAAGTTTATTTTTTTGTCCATAGAACACAAAATAAATAATTATCCCATATAGTAAAAACACCGATATCCCGAAAATTGTTATACAAAAATTACAAGAAAAGTACACAAATGTTTTAATATAGCTAAAAGAGTTATTAAAATTAATACTGTTTGGCATTTGTTATGCTGTGTCATCAGTTGCAATAAAGGATTTCTTTTTTTTTTGAAGATCGTGAATAATCAGTTCATATATTTAATTCAAATTATTTTAAAGCATATTCCAAATTATCAGCCCCTTTATATACTAGTAATTAGGGAGTGGTTGGCATGATTCGTTCTTTTACTGTATACATATGTTTTGTTGTTAACTATTGGAAGCATATTTTGTTTTGTATAATGGTGAATATCACTATTGTTTAAGAATAAATTGTCAAATATGATTGGTAAGTGTTTTGTGTTATGATAACGAAACATGAACGAGAGAGTTAAATAATCAATATGGAAATAGTATGGTCTTCGTTGAAAATAGCATGGAAATCCAATTTAAAACTACACATGCAGTTTAAACATTGAGGTTTACACAGGGTTGATGATTGAGAAAAGTTCTAGGACCCAATGGACCATTTGCATTATAGACTAAATTTTGATCTAGACAAATATTTCATCACAGTTTGAAAGAGCATCACAAAATTAGTAATATTCCAAAGTTTCGTTGCGAAATGTTGTAAAATGCGGAAAATATAGCCTTGCGAAATTTGCAATTTTCAGTCATTTTAGATTACAAACGGGAAATTGATGCCCCAACACCCGATTGGGCTGTCAATTTCCCGTGCCTAATACAAAATGACTGAAAAACGGCAAACATCGCATGGCTATATGCCTATATTATCCGCATTTTACAACATTTTGCAACGAAACTTTGGAATATTACTAATTTTGTGATGCTCTTTCAAGCTGTGGTGGAATTTTTGTCTAGATCAAAATTTAGTCTATAATGCAAATGGTCCATTGAAAGTAGCCGAGTTGTATACCAGCTTGAAATGTAAGCGTTACAAGACGTGATAATCTCAGTAATTTTGCCGTTGTAAAGAGAGCGACGGCAACGTCTGAAACGCCACTTCCGTGGGATCTTAATTGGTCATTTCTGCTCATTTTCTTGTGTTAATATAATATTATTAGCCGTCCTCGTAACCTCGTCGACTTTCGTCGGGCCTGCATGTTGGCGTTCTTAAGAACAGTATTTTTTTATAATTTCAAAAGTGTGAAATTCAAGGCTGTTTCTTGTTACCTTCCCGTACTAGATTAAGCCTTGCTTATATAAAGTTCGCTATTTCCAACACAACACGTCCGTAATGGAACTAATATATAATCCTATGAACATGCACTAATATAGTAATATAACCCAGCTTGTATTTAATAATTTGATATATTTGAAATAAATATAATCTACTGTTGTACAAAGAATCTCTTGGACTAGTTATCATATTTCAATGACATTATAAGTTCCGCATTCTTTACTTTATATATGCATGTATCTGTAATTATACATTATATGTACTGATTGACTGTAAATAATTGATTATGTAATCTAATACAAATGGTTATAACTATAGGGGTGTAAATCAAACGTATATCGAGATTTCTAGTAGGTCTCTTGTCCAAAATCTTTAAAAATACTGTAATATATCATAAATAAATTTATTGTACATGGGAAAATGATAAGAAGAAAAAAATTCGAGAAAAAAGCGACAATTAAATTACATAATCTGTCTATGCTCACAATTACGTGGTCGAAGTACACTATTATTTAATTATTACACTGTAACAATCTCGTATAAATGGAAGTTGTATAAGACGAAAGAAACCAAAACGAGAGATATAGTAACGGCGTATTCTGTAATCGAAAGCCAAGTTCTTCAAGTTTGATAGTACCCTATTCGGTGGTATAGTATTTCATAGAGAAGTTCTGTAGTATTTGATAGAGAAGTTCTGCATGTAGTATTTGATAGAGAAGTTCTGTAGTATTTGATAGAGAAGTTCTGCAGTATTTGATAGAGAAGTTCTGTAGTATTTGATAGAGAAGTTCGGTAGTGTTTGATAGAGTAGTTCTGTAGTATTTGATAGAGAAGTTCGGTAGTATTTGATAGAGAAGTTCTGCATGTAGTATTTGATAGAAAAGTTCTGTAGTATTTGATAGAGAAGTTCTGTAGTATTTGATAGAGAAGTTCTGTAGTATTTGATAGAGAAGTTCTGTAGTATTTGATAGAGAAGTTCTGTAGTATTTGACAGAGAGGTTCTGTAGTATTTGATAGAGAAGTTCTGTAGTATTTGATAGAGAAGCTCGGTAGTATTTGATAGAGAAGTTCTGTAGTATTTGATAGAGAAGTTCTGCAGTATTTGATAGAGAAGTTCGGTAGTATTTGATAGAGAAGTTCGGTAGTATTTGATAGAGTAGTTCTGTAGTATTTGATAGAGAGGTTCTGCAGTGTGTGATAGAGAAGTTCTGTAGTTTTTGATAGAGACGTTCTGTAGTATTTGATAGAGAAAGTTCTGTAGTATTTGATAGAGAAGTTCTGCATGTAGTATTTGATAGAGAAGTTCTGTAGTATTTGATAGAGACGTTCTGTAGTATTTGACAGAGAAGTTCTGTAGTATTTGATAGAGAAGTTCTGTAGTATTTGACAGAGAGGTTCTGTAGTATTTGATAGAGAAGTTCTGTAGTATTTGATAGAGAAGTTCGGTAGTATTTGATAGAGAAGTTCTGCATGTAGTATTTGATAGAAAAGTTCTGTAGTATTTGATAGAGACGTTCTGTAGTATTTGACAGAGAAGTTCTGTAGTATTTGATAGAGAAGTTCTGTAGTATTTGATAGAGAAGTTCTGTAGTATTTGACAGAGAGGTTCTGTAGTATTTGATAGAGAAGTTCTGTAGTATTTGATAGAGAAGCTCGGTAGTATTTGATAGAGAAGTTCTGTAGTATTTGATAGAGAAGTTCTGCAGTATTTGATAGAGAAGTTCTGTAGTATTTGATAGAGAAGTTCGGTAGTGTTTGATAGAGTAGTTCTGTAGTATTTGATAGAGTAGTTCTGTAGTATTTGATAGAGAGGTTCTGCAGTGTGTGATAGAGAAGTTCTGTAGTTTTTGATAGAGACGTTCTGTAGTATTTGATAGAGAAAGTTCTGTACTATTTGATAGAGAAAGTTCTGTGGTATTTGATATAGAAGTTCTGTAGTATTTGATAGAGAAGTTCTGTACTATTTGATAGAGAAGTTCTGTATTATTTATAATGAGTTTGAGTCAGACCAAAAACATATGCCCTCGAGCATCCACTCTATTGTTATATTTTATGCAGACCGGTTGTACGAAGGCCGGATAGCGCTATCCATGCCAGATGAATGACGTCAAAAAACAAAGACGGTTTAAGTTTGTTTCCCTATGTACTCGTGCAATAAGATTACATACAGTGACGTGACTAGTTGAAGTTCAAGATCAAGTAGGTTGATAGCAGGGGAAATCAAGTTTTAGTGACTGAGTCGTGGTATTTACATAAACATACACAGCGGCGGCGGAACAGATTTCATTTTGGGGGGGCTAAAAAATTTTTTTCCGTGACCCCCCCCCCTCCCCCCCCACCCGCCGCCAAAAAATTTTCGGTCAGTGTACCATTTTGGGGGTACAAAAATTTTTCCGGACACATACAAGAAAAGGGATGAAAAAATTTTTTCCGGACATATAACAAACGTTTTTTCCGGGAAAACACTATTTTTAAACAAAATATTCCAAATTTTTCCCCTTATACCTAAATTTTCAAAAAATAACCTAAATTTTTCTTTAATTATTAAATTTTTCCAGAAAAAACTAAATTTTCTGGGGGGGCTAAGCCCCCCACTTTTACTTCTGGGGGGGGCTTTAGCCCCCCTAGCCCCCCCGGTTCCGCCGCCCCTGAACATACATACCATGCAAGTACCGTTTGCTGAACATTCAGTTAATCTACAGTACAATGTAACGCTGTATATCCAAAAATCTGTCTCAGAAAACGCATGAATTGCAGTCCTAGCGGTGGAAAAATACACAAATGTTCTGGGGGAGAATACCCCCAGATCCCCCTACTATTTACAAACGACATCATACCAAACGTTTTGTCACCTATGTACAACCATCAGTCATCTCTCCACACTCAGTATATAATATGGTCCCTTTTTGTAGATCCCCCATGCACGAACAAATTCTTAAAAAAGGCCCTGTGGGAAATAAAATGCATCCCCTGAAATCGTCCATTCATTTGTCGAAATTTCTATCTATAATAGATCATTTTTAAGCCGAAAATGGTAACAGTTTCCGCACGCAATACAAACATATACAAAATTTGCAAACTTTGCAAGGCTATATTTTCCAAGCTTTACAACATTTCGCAACCAAATTTTGGAATTTTAATAATTTCATTATGTTCTTTTTAGCTGCGGTTTAGCTGCTCCGTTTATCTTTACTTAGATTAAAATTTAGTCTAACATGCAAGTTGTCTAGCTATTGGCTATTGAGTGAGATACTCCAAAATCTTTCAACTTATAGATACTACAGTACCTACGTATCTTTTTTTCTGTAGAGTGTCACGACAGCAACACACGGTGCAAGGGATGGAAGGAGCAAGGCGAATGCTATCACAATCCTTTATACATGAGCGCATTTTGTCAGAAGTCGTGTGAAATATGCCGAGAGAATATTAACGAACCCAAGAATACACAGCGTAGCTACAACGTACGCAGGGTCTCTTGAAAAGGCCTCTCTCTAGTAGGGGTGGGGGTCAAGGAAAGTGACCTCATTGAGAAGTGGTGAAGACGGCGGGCACACAAAAAGGGTGTCTGGGGGCTCTGCCACAGTACTAATTTTGAGACCCTCGTTTTGATTTTCCTGCATAACTAGTTCAGAAACTTTATGCTAAATGTATAGACACCAACAACAGGCATACCAGAAATATTATTGTGGCAATATTGTTTCCTATAGCCACGATTTTCAGTCAACGGTGGACCTGTTTTATTATTTATTTAAAAGAAAAGACATCTGTGGTTTAATTGCCAAAATATAGCGATAAGTTCCAGTCCCCATTTGCAAACAAACAAAAAATAGAAATTTCTTAAAAAGAGTTTGGACAAGGTTTTAAAATGAAATTCTGTTGAGCCAAAATTTTTCAAATTACGCAAATGTGATTATTCATATTTTTTTGCTCAACAGTTATTTATAATTCAGTATGCTAAGAAAAATATGGGTCCTTTTCGAGTTTTTTTAAACTAAATTACTTTGCAGCCAAAATATCCGCCATCTTGAAACGTTATTGTTGCCATAGAAACGGCAGTTGTGTAACGTTTGTAAAGAAATTTCAGACCCTTTATGCGTTGTTTTACATCAGTAAGATGCTTTTTGGTTTTCAACAAGTAATGATTGTCAAAAAATACTTAAATACGCGGATCTAAGATTAAACCCATCCAGACTTAATCAGTCTACATGACTCCAGTATACGGTACAGAGGTCAGTGCTCTTCTGCGCGCACTTGACTGACCTCTGCACAGCAATCAACTTTCAGTATTTGTATAAGTCTAACGCGCCCAGACGCAAATACACTTCATATTATTAACAACCCAAATAGTGAAAGATCTTGCTTATAAAGTTGAAGTGGAATTCATTACTCTCGCATTTCATATCGGCGTTTATATCTGACAATATGTGTGCTTTCAGAAAACCTATCGCTGTATGTTTATATTTGTACATTGTCATATCGGGTAAGTACAAAGTACGCAATCTTTGTTGACATTTGTAAAGTAAGCATTTGTGTTGGTAGTGCGTGTATAATTTTAACATAATTGTAGTATATTTGTCTTGTAAGGATAAGACAAACTGATAGAATACGTCGTTTGTATATAAAGACTGAAATAGCCTGACGGGGATGACATATTTTGTATTTGTTTGTACTAAATATGCCGCTTTAGATATGCGATATTTGACTTCCGGGGCAATTGTCGATAATTAAATACCATGAGCAATATCCCCGAAAGGTTATTCTTGAATTGTAATGTATTAAAAGACTAGATAAAGTCCCGGTCAAACGCGGACGAGAGGTCACGAGAGTGCCAAGTCACGCATTGTTACAGGGAGACATTCAAGCTCCAGATTAACATAATAAAAGTTTGATGAGTGTTCCAACTATGTTTTAACTTCAATAGAATACATGATTACATGATATTGTTTTTGTTACTTGCATAAACGCGCTGAATTGAAGGTTCAACATATCTGATGGCTTTAAGGGCTGTTGCTATATGCTTGGCTGACATCTGTAAACCTATCTTGTTTGCACGTGGTGAGATCCCGTCTCGTATACATTATTAATTTTATATAATATGTTTCCGAGATATGATTCAATCGTCAGGCTCCCGCTTGAGCAAGGAAAGATCCCGGCACGGTTGGCGAACTCTGCAGGCTAGTCCGTCTCCTGTGATGCAAGTGACAAACTGTCCGGGAAAAAGCGTGCCAGCCCAGTTTACCGCCGTTCGTGAATCGTACCAACAGTCCCTCACGCCCAGTTTGGACGGCGAACTTTTGATGCGCCGAACCTAATACAATTAGAACCTAAATTAAGTAGTCGGCAAGTTTTGATTAGGCTCGACCATTGGGCTCGACACGGCACAAAATACGGCAAGTCATGTCGTATAGCCTATTAAGGCCGATTTAGAATGCGCAACTTTTGCCTAAAACTGTTGCATGCAACCTGCTTACAACTTGAGATATGGTCGTAAAGATTGAGTCTCGATCTTTCTCATCAGCCGAAATACAGCATTTTAGAACTGAAAATACGCGGAGTGATTATAACTGGAGAACAAACTTTAAAACTAGAGAATACTTATGATTTATATGTGGTTTACAGATCGTGACCGTTGAGAAAGATCGTAACTCTATTTTTACGACAATTACGGTCATATAGAAAGGCTTAGATCAAGCACACAATATTTTTTGCTAGGTTTTTGAAACCAAAAAAGTGGTACGGGTACCAATTTTATCGGTGGCGTACCAAAAATTGAACACTACGCTCAATTTTTGGTACGCCACCGATAAAATTGGTACCCGTACCACTTTTTTGGTTCTTGGACTACCTATTTAGGTAGTCGAAGAACCAAAAAGTGGTACGGTACCAAAAATTGAGCGTAGTGTGAACGGGGCTTAGCTAAATAGGTAGTCCAAGAACCAAAAAAGTGGTACGGGTACCAATTTTATCCGTGCCGTACCAAAAATTGAGGTAGTGTAAACGGGGCTTTAGTTACTTGTATTTTGGCACGGTACTGTTGTCGAACTTGTGCCGAAAGTGCCGTATTTAATTTGATTAAGTTCGATGTATGAAAAGTACGACCCAACTAGAGCAAGGAGCAAACAATTCTCATGACTAATTTGACCTATACTGGCAATTTGTCAAAAAGTTACATGAATATAATGGCGTTCTTACACGACTGTATTGGTATTCAGAAACTAAATCAATTATACTTGAATGTTTCACAGCGTGTTTTTCATTTACTTTGGCGCTGAGTAAGACCTGGATTCAAGACAACAATTGGGAAACGACACGAAACTGGAATCTTCAAAGACTACCATGTGCTGGTGATGTTGTGAAAATTGATTTGGTAAGTATAGGTTATTTTGAGGCAACGAGGGGATATGTGATTTATTCACCGAGGCGCGCAGCGCCGAGGTGAATAAACACATATACCCGAGGTGCCTCAAAATAACGTACTTATTTTTCACACTGCGAGGTCGCGTTAATGAGTCAGAATAGAAATAATTCTCAATGCCATATTGCTTTTGCGATGTTGTTTTTTTCTCATTTTTTGTGCTGCAAAGACATTGCAGGTGAATATTAGAGGGGATTATTAATTGCAGGTGAATATTAGAGGGGATTATTAAACGGAAATTGATTAGAGTGGAATATTGAATATATTCCCCGATAAGAACAAAGGAAACCGAGCAGGGTGAAAAATAATTTATGATATATATTCTTAGCGCTGGTCAAACGGCGATGAGAGGTGGCAAGCGAGATTTTACACTGTAAAAACAGATTGGTTAAAATAACCAATTTGTGTTGGTTGTCACAGATGCACTTATTTGACCAATATTTTATTGGTCAAAACAACCAAGAATTAGGTTATTTTAACCAGTTTTTCGGTTGTTTTGACCAAATAATATAGGTGAAAAGAAAATGCAAACGAAGGGCCTTCGCTCGAAACGTCGAAATTCTCCTTATATTCAGTTTCGAATTCAGCTAGTTGCATTGCTACCAACGAAAGCTTGTTAGTTGTTATCATTAGCACTACCTATACACTGGCACAGACAATTCAAGATGAATGCACTGTTTGAGTTTTCTGAACTACTCTCTTGACCTGTCAAACGAAAACAAGAGTTGCATGAGAGTTGACCAGAGTTGACCGCGGTCGTTACTCCTCGCAGCAAAACCTCTCGTCAAAATTCCAACTCGAAGTCGATGAGGGCTAGGGATTATTTTAAAGAAATGTTACTCACTTCACAAAAGACGTAAAATAGCAGTATGTCGCGTACATATTATCCTGTTCTGTACTAGGTCACCTGAAAATTGACTATATACTTTCCAATTTTTGAATCAAATTAATCCAAAACAAGAAAAAAGGTACAACTTTGTAAATGGGGATATGGGCATCACTTAACCCAATAAGGAATTTCGTATTTTTAGCCAATGGAGGTTAAATTAATTTCTTGCATATTCAGAGACAATTTGTTTTAGATATTAAAGAAAATCATTACTGCGCAAAATCTCATTTATCACTGCGCAAATCCTATTCACAATTGCACAAATTGGTGATCACTGCACCTTATAATAATTATCCCTGACCCTCATGATGCAGGGCTGGTGGATCTAAGGAATCATTGTGTTATTCTCTATTCTCTCTGTCAACTTTGAATCATTATATAATAATCAGATATCACATTTTACTTTAAACAGGTAAATGGTGATATATTTCTAAACTCAACCACGACGATTAAAGAGTTGGTATGTTTTATTTTTCAGTTTAACCTTATATTATTATATTCAAACGGTAGATAAATGATAGAGTATACAAAGTGTTCAACCCACTGGCATCTTAAAGGATATAGGCTAGTTGGCAGATTCCTTTAGTAACAGTATCTATAACAATTATTAAATATCCACCCCATAAAGATCAACAGCAAAGACTTACAAGAAGCAGTTATATCGTTATGTTACGGTTGCAGGATACTAGGGACCTGTATACGTAATTCATTTTTTGCAGCTGTTTCTGGTTAGGTATAATAAATGTATATAAATTTCCACTCGATAACTTCTATCTACAAGTTCCTTCAACAACTAGGGATAGGTCCTATTAGAAGACAAGATCCAGTTATACCTCTTCCAAAATGCACAACGAATGTATTGTCCCTCTGTAGAATTTCAAGAAGAAATAGAAGAAAATTTTGATTCCAAAACTTAATTGCATATAGGTAAAATCATTTAGGCCTACTTCACTTGGTGTAATAAGTTGATTATCCCTCTATAGGCATTTCAAGAAGAAAGCTCAATCGTGTTAGGAAATTCAGCGGAGGTCGTTTTTATAGAAGAACATTCTGATTCAAACACTTGCAAAGGTAAAACAATTTACTTAATTTGATGAAATAAGTTGATTGAAATGAAGTTTTAATTTTACTAGAAAGATATATTACATTTCTTCTTAAAATGAACAAAATATATTACCCATACCAAAAATTGTACCACACAATGTTATAGAAAACACTGGGGGCAGTTACGGTTTAATTTTATTGTTTTTTTCCTGTGCTTCGAGGCCATGCAGGGTTTTCCTCCAGGCGTTCCAGTTTTCTGGAGATTTTCGAGTGTAACATATTTTGAAAATGTACCTATATATGTGTAACAATCAACATTTGAGGAATACATCATGAATATGAAACACAATATTAACACTGACAGAAATATAACTCAGATAATGACTTAACGTTTACTGAATTTCTTCTGTAAAAGTTATACTGTCTGGTATAATTTGATTATATATATCATAATATGGATAATACTGTTTTGCTTGAATGACATTAGGCTTGAGGAGGTGGTACTTCTTCAATCACAATACGAGACATGGAATTCCAACCAGCTACACCATCTCCGAGACTGAAACTCTGACAATTGCCTACCCAGAACCCCACACGTATGTGACCTTTAGGAACCTGGTTACAGTAGCCTTCAATATGGCGGTGACGAAGGGGGTTGACTTGGGTCGATTTAACGTAAACAACTCCTTCAATAGTCGCTGGTTTTGTACATTCTGCACCATCAAATGTAAAATACCATCGATTGCAAACAGCTCTGCCATAAGAACGTAGGTTTCCTGCGTAGAACACACGGAGTGAGGTGTTGTAATATTTCTTGTTGAAAAAACAATTCTATATGAAGAGATGAAATAATGAGTTGGTGTACCGCAACTCGTCTATTAAATCCCTTTCTAACAATGAAGCTTGCGTTTAGGCTGTTAAATCTATCTAATGCTAGCAATTTGGGTTTAAGGTTAAAAAAATAAAACAAAACGAGCATGCACTTTTGCACTAACCATTCAAAACAAAAAAAACAGCTCAACTAAAAACGTTCTTGCCAATTAGCTTGTAATTTCACACAAAGCACCGCTGAAATATCTCTGACTCCGTCCAGTAACCTAGCTCTACAGAGTACTATATTCGCTAAAAATAGCGCGGATACCTACAAATACCTAGAATTATTTTTGGCTTTTAGCCATTGAAAAAACGAGAACACAGTAAAATGAATAATAATCCTCATTGTGGCGTTGCATTGCATAATGGCTTTTGTCGACATACAACATAGTTACATTTGTATTATGATGACATAACACATATGCATGATTTCGATGCACGATATCCCGCAACCAGTTATAAAGTAATTTTGAGGATTTGACTTGTGTTTTTATCGTGGTTTTTGCCACCAGAATTTTGTTTATATTTCTTGTCCTACGTTTGTTCAATAATGAATAAATTGGAGACAAGAGTCAGTTCAACGTATCACCGACTTTACATGATATGGAGAGAACTAAATGCACGATTTACGCCCGTATTCTAAAAGCTCACTCACACTCAATGAGTGGAAGTTCAGTCCGAAGTATTTTTTATTTATTAAACGAACTTGAAAAAAGACTTTAAGCGAGGCTGGTTTACACAATCAACGTTTCGGTGATCACAGTAGGAATTTTGCATAGATAAATTCCATGCAAGTAAGAGCCATGCAAGTATGAACATAGCTATAAACTTTGCTGCCAAAATATTTTAAATATTTATATTTCTTAAACCTGTATCAAGTCATTGTTTTTGTTATCCTCCCTCTTCCAAACACATTGTTTCCAATTTGACTTCACCAGATCTACGTTATCATCTCCTCGCTCCCCAGGCTCCCCTTTTTCTCCAGCAGGACCCAGCGACCCGGGTATACCATCTCTTCCGGGATTTCCTGGAATACCAGGGATACCTGGGATACCCGCAGAGTCACAGATCGACTGAGATGACTGAAAAAATTGACAGAAATTTGCTTAGAAGGTATAATAAGTCAAAACACCATACTTGACCCATTAAGCGACAGCGCTCTTCCCTTGATGAGTAAAATCGCCTGGCGTTAGACAGAAAAATAATAATGGAGGGTGCAATTCAACTTAATGGGTTAACTGGTCACATCGGCAGATAGTCTGGTTAATCCATTGAGCACCAGCATTCTTCCTTTGACCATCATATAATTGGACATAGTAAAATAGTACAATGTATATGGCGCATTAGAGCGTAACGCAACTTAATGGATTAAAAGGGACTATAACAAGTTTATTTTAACTGGCATTCTATATTTCTGCTTGCAATATACTCAAAAGCATAGTGGTATTCATTAATATATTGCTGTCTGCTTAGTTTGCTGAAAAACCAACTTCAAATCTCACTTTGTAAAGCTAAAGTTTTAGAGAACTTCCCACTGTCGGGACCACTTTTGTAGTATGTGATTGTCTGGTTTACTCCAATGATTATCACCGCGTACTTGAGCTGGTCAAGCGTCCATATTCTAAAAGCTCACTTACACTCAATGAGTGGAAATTCAATCTCAGCTTCTCTCGAGTGTCATTGCTATTTTTGAATAGTTGGAGGGTTAGTATCGTATCTTACTATGTGACTACTCACTCTCCAGCTATTCAAAAACAGCACTGATACTCAAGGGAAGCTCAGATTTAACCTCCACTGATTGCGTGTGAATGAGCTTTTAGAATACGGGCGAAGGTGTACTTACGCCCGTATTCTAAAAGCTCACTCACTCAATGAGTGGAGATTCAATCTGAGCTTCTCTCGAGTGTCATTGCTGTTTTTGAATAGCTGGAGGGATAGTGTCGTACCTTACTATGTGACTACTCACCCTCCAGCTATTCAAAAACAGCAGTGACGCTCAATAGAAGCTCAGATTGAACTACCACTCATTGAGTGTGAGTGTGAGTGTGAGTGTGAGTTGGGGGGGGGAGGTCGCCAAAATAATTTTTCCGGAAAAATTTTTTTGGTCCTAGTCGGGCAGAATCCCGAAAAGTCGGGCAGAATCTCGAAAAGTCGGGCAATTTTCTTTCCGCCCCCCTAATTTTTTCCTTCCGGTACGCCCATGGTCCTCTGGTAGGAATCGAACTTACGGCCTTGCGATTCCGGTGCACCGCTCTAACCAATTCAGCTACAGAGTCCAGTTGTCGAGCTCTGACTACAAGTTTTTGTATGTATATAGTGGGTGGTGCCAGTCTAAAGTATGGGTATAAATATCGAGATTTTCTTCTTGCTATAGTTAGAATTTTGAAGGATTTGATTCCTGTGGCCATACTACTGTAGTTCTATTTTTGTAGCTACTCTTGATTAGGTCTAAAATTGTATATAATTTTCTGTTCGAAATTTCCATCAAAAACAAAAACCTTCAACTATAGACCTTATTCATAAATCGTGACGAGGCCTCGTATCCTAGGATACGGGAACAAAACGCGGGAAAACAAGCGAAAACTGCTTGACAAGCAAAATTCAGATGCTATTGTGTCGACTTTAACCGCTTGTTTCTTGTTGCTTTTTTCGATTTATAACGATTTTTGTGTGTATTTTAAGACTTTGTGCCCACAACGAAAGCGGTAAATGAGTATATTATAAAAGCGACCGGTTTTTCTCCCGTTTTTGTCGAGGTTTTTGTGTGGAAAAAATGACAACGTAGCGATGGTGTTTATCCAGAAGCGAAAAACAGTATTTTACTGAGATTTTAACATTAATATAAAGGTTATTCCGTGAAAAATCAATACAACTATGGAATGAAAGTATAATTTTTCGAATTTGACATTAATATGAAAGAAAACAACAGGTCACAATTCACAAGAGAACGTCAAATGTTTATATTGATTCGTACGGGAAAATATGAACTATGGTTCTGGCTCGATAACATTCTGCAAGCAGCTTACAAGTTTAAAAAATGAAGGCTACATTACCTGCGTGAGTTGTAATCCTATTTCTTCAACAATAGTTTCATATTTCTTACGATTTTGGTGTTGTATAGACGTTTTGTAGCCTTGTTGGTTGTTTGTTTTGGCCATACAAACTACGACAATATAAATACAAAGTCAAAGGTTTCCTTTTTTGATTGACTCCAGCATCTTTTGCTTTAAATATCATGTTATATTTTCTCAGAAGTATTTTTTTCAACTTTCAAGCTCAGTTTTATGGATATTATTTTCGAAAAAAGCCGTAATATTCACGAAAAAAAGCTGCCATAGCCGACAGCAAAAAAACCCATTTTGTCAATTTTCCCACGTTTTCCCCCGTTTCCTAGGATACGAGGCCTCGTCACGATTTATGAATAAGGTTTATTCATTCAGTAATTTGAACTGAACTAAATCAGTTAATTAGAACATAGTTGAGTACAACTGCAAATGCACGTATACAATATTCACTCCGACATATCTATTTAAACAAGGTTTTGAATACCTTAGAAAGTTTACTGTAGTCATATTTATACCAGCAAAATCTAAATACTATAAATAACATTATGAACCATATAATTTCTACAACATTCATTCTATAAAATAATATGGCAAGAACTAGAGATAAGTTAAGAGAAATACCAAATTTTCTGGCAGAAGAAAACATGAGGGTGAAATATGTAAGGCGTGGTGTAATACAAGTGGTTGAAATGGGAGAGTTTAAAATATTGTACACAAATTTACGGTAGAATCGGTTCAAGTTGAACTTCATCCATCTATAGCCAAAAACTAATTGCTAAACCAACTTTTATGAAGTACATAATTTCATAAATACTAATCATAATATATAATGCAATCATACTGAAGTGTCCTCAACGATACAAACTTACCGTAGTTTTACTCTGACTGTTGACGACCGAAGTCATGTCAGCCATAAAGACAAACAACAAGAAAATCACGAACTTAGACTCCATCTTCAACATTGACCAACTTTCCTGTTGAAGCTCAGCTTGAACTGATTCTACCGTAAACCTTTGCACAATATTTTAAACTGTCCCATTTCAACCACTCGTATTACGCCACGCCTTACATAATTATGTTACACTCATGTTTTCTGATGCAAGAAAATTTGATATTTCTCTTAACATATCAGTAGCTCTTACCATATAGAATGAATGTCTGACTCGGTAAATTTAGCCAAAAACTAATTTCTAAACCAACTTTTATGGAAACAGTATAGCTTTCGCCTTTACTGGAAAACGTTTTGGTTATTATTGACAGATTCTGGGTTTGTCTTTTTAATCAGTTTAATCTCCTAAGTATTATTTTTCTGTAAATGTTAATGAACTGTCCCATTTTACAAATACACCACACCTTAATATTTTACCATTCTGTTTTCTTATTCAAAATAATTTGATAGCCCTTTCAATTTGTTTTCGACACTTGCTATATAGAATGTTTGGGGAAACTTGCTACCCTCACCTTTTAAGAAAAAATGATTCGTAAACCTTAGTTTAGAAAAACATGTTTTCAGTTTAACCTGAAACTGTTGCCGTCATATCGAGAGCTGGAATTCCATACGGTATATAGCCAGCCAGTATGTCTGCCTGGGTATTATATACACTGATTGTTCCAGTAAAAAAGAGATAATATGTGGGGTTTTTCATTTTTACAGTAAAATTATAACAAACATATTTCATATATACAGTTCAATAACTTGTCAGAAAGCTGATAGGGATACAACCACCTATAAAAAAGTACAGGACAAGGAGAATTTTATTTGTGTTTGTTTTATGTGCTATTTATTATATAAAGTATAGTGCTTTATACAGATTTCGAGCACTGATAAAAGTGATAATCTCACATGTGAGATTTAGATTATTTATGATAATCTCACATGTGAAAATTATCGCTTTTCAATTTTCGCTTTTCTGCAAAAATTATCGCTTTTCAAAGACTGTCCTTTATATAATAAACAGAAAAATACATGGGTGCTTGGAAATACCAGATTTATTTCTCGTGTTGATATCATGTTCAACACTCGAAATAAATCTGGTATTTCCGCGCACTCATGTATTATTCTCTATTTAAACACGAGCAGGAGTACGAGGCGACTGCCAAATGTCTTATCTCTGGAGTATCGACTGAGAGTGTTTTAAATGGCCGTAAAAACGAACCATCTTATATGAGTTTATTGGCATCAACGTTTTATAAGCCGAGAAAATCAAAGCTAAAGTTTATGTAAATGCCATGATTTTTATCACATGTAAAATCACCGACGCGGTAGTGATTTCCTTTGTCTTTTCCTTATGAATTATTGATGAGTTTTTAATCAGAAAACTATTATTCTGTAAACAATCCAATTCTATGATCATAATAGCAATTAGTTAATTTGATTAGTAATATATCATGCATACTATCATAGTTAATAGAACAGATGGTTTGGAAACTCATTAGAATAACAATATAACTCGTTATCTATGTTAGTCAATATTTATTCATAAATCTGGTCGTTCACCGTCACGTGTGCATTGTATTTTTGCCCAACTAACCATCAGCAATGTTTTAGGAAAGTTACCTATCCGTGACTCGAACAATAGGGTAAATTGGAAATTGCTATTGGTGGATTTGGCAAAAATACAATACACACGTGTCGGTGAAGGACCAGATTAATGAATAAACGTTGACTACTAGCTAACATGGATAATGAGTTATATTGTTATTCTGATGAGTTTCCAAACCATCGATTATATTAACTATGATACTATGCAAACGCGAGAGGATTTTATTGGGTCGGATTTGACCTAACAAATATGCTTGCTTTTGACCGTAATACCAAGCTACCAAGCTCGTGCTTGAATGAGAAGATATTTTTATATCTGTAATTTTTTTTACAAATCTAACCGTCAGGTGTTTATTTAATTAGCTTTATTATCTAGCAAAGGTTTTTTTCCCAATGCAACTTCAAAACGTATTTTTTCACACCTCTTCTGTAGCTACTATTTAAAACACGAGCAGGACTGCTTTATCAGATATATGCATATAGCATATGCAATATAATTAATTACTTCGCTTATCTTTTTCAGGTGGTGAAATCAGTTTCACCGGCTCTGGTTCAAGCGACTGGTTTGACCCCAATAATTGGCAGACTGTGCCCAAGTTGAATGAAATCGGTTTATACTCTCAACAACTTCCTTGTGAGTATGATGTTGTCACATTTCCGCAGGTTAGTTTTCAGGAGTCAAATACCGTCCAAATAATTTTTGGAGGAAATCAAATCTGATCCAACATCACCCAACATGTAAAACAAACATAATCCTAACAGACCCAGCTTGTAGTATATAATGTTATACAATTATATATCAAGATTTACTTGGCATCTCACTTGATTGAATAATAGTTGAAGGGTATTGTAGATGGAAATGACCCGGTGTAAATAAAATTTTTTCATACCTTAACATGGCAATACCCTAGTATATGTATGTCAACTTGTGCATGGTTAGAGCTCGACAACTGGCCTCTGCAGCTCAGCTGGAAAAGCCGGTTTTCCATTAGGCGGAATTTTGCGCGCGGAGCGGAATTTTTCTTTGTCTTCTAATTAGTTCCACCCGGCTTTAGAGCTCGACAACTGGCCACTGTAGCTCAGTTGTAGCTCAGTTGGTTCCACTCGATAATTTCCAGCTGTATAATTATGTATCACTTTACTTTCTAGGACTCAAGTTACAATGTTAAAATCTCAAAGAACGTGACTGTAGCCAACGTCTTTATTAATGGGAAGGTAACTTACTCTTGATTTGGAAAATCTTCACATAATAGCCATAGCATCGCAGCCAAAGCAGGAATCCTGGCATCTAGGATCCCAGGAAATATTCAGACCTGGCTTAGCTGGCAGAAAATTTTAGGACATTGCAAAATGCTGGCAGGCAGAGAAAATAATTTATTAGGAGGAATATTAGTGAGCTCGGTAGAAAACTTTGACCGCAAAGCATAGGATCCTAAAAGGTTCGATTCCCACCGTGGCCAGGCATATTTTTCAAGCTTGCCCGGTGTGGATACACACTCAGAGTAACATCACAAACATCATATTCACCTGAGTACATTACACCAACACACAAAAAAATTCATGATTACTACTTACTAGATTACATCGATATCGAAGGAACTAGACTCAGTTCCGAAATATCACATACTCGAACCGACCTGACTGCGTAGCTCAGTTGGCAGAGCATTGGGCTAGTATTCCAAAGGTCGTAGGTTCGATTCCCACCGTGGCCAGGCATATTTTTCAAGCTTGCCCGGTGTGGATATGCACTCAGAGTAACATCACAAGCATCATATTCACCTGAGTACATTACACCAACGCAGAAAAAAAATCAAAAATATATTTCCTCGTATGTGGACAGTCGAATTGAGAGAGGTTCAAACAGAACAGGGTCGTGATCGATTTATCAAATAAATCAAAGCTTTTGATTTGAAGTTTTGGATCTTCATTTGGATCTAAATACACTTTATAAGTTTACTTATTTTTACATGTATAAAAATATTTATTTGTCTATAATATTATTTGCACTTCAAACGAATATCTGGGCTTACTTTTTGCTAAGAAACCTGGTGTTTCCACACTAAAATATTATTGCATGTCATAGACGTTAAATTCAAAATTGTTAGTAAATCAGCTTTTAAAAATAAAATTGAGGAAAGTTTGATACATACTAGCTCTGCCACAAGTTAGATTGTTTTAATACTTCAGATATTAAATAATCATGTTCTTCTTCCCATGCAAATCTACAAAAAACGTTACATTCATCTTTTTTATAGAAACACAGTGAACATGAATTTCAACAATACATTACATCTCATACTGGAATACAACAAATACAACTCAATAAGACAGCTTCATTCCACATCACTGGAAAAGAATGCGCGGACATTTCTGGATGCGTATGTGACAATGGCAAGGTAAAACCGAATGCCTTCGTTTAGAACGTTAGGGAAAATTCCTTGTGAACTTCGTTCTGAGCGAAGGCAGAAGAGCAAAGACTCTGAGACAGCGAGACGTGACCCCAAACTCTGTGTGCGGAAGATATTAATATGCAGACGAACAAAAATTTCCAAGTACGTCTTCGTCTTTGTACTTTGTTGTCTTGCTCAAACTTTCTGTTATTTTGTTAATACAGTACGAGGACTACATTTGTTCTTTTGTAACATGCCCGAAACTAAAGTGTGATCAACCGGTGAAACCATTTGCAGGATGCTGTTCCATTTGCGGTAAAAAATTACTTAATTTTGTTAAGGCATGATAATTAAAAGATGATAGAATATTTTACTGACTGTAAAATTGGATGACTTAGCCCAAGTGCAGTACAATGTTAGTTAGTTAGTTCAGTTAATTAGTTAGTTAGTTAGTTAGTTAAATAGTTTGCAAGTTGGTTTGTAATTATCTATTTATTTATTTAATTAGATAGATAGTTATAGTTAGTTTGTTATTCGTTTATGGTTAGTTATTTTTTTAAGTCTGTTAATTAGCGAGTTTATTAGTTCACTAGTTAGTGTGCTTGCTTACTAGTTGTACCTTTCCAACACCGATTCACTTCAAAGTTTAATCTAAATTCTTCCTAATATTATCACAATTCCAGGAAACCTTTTGTTGCTGAATTTTTCTGCTGGATTCAACAAAGCTTCTATGGAAAAACAAATACAGAAATATTTAAAAGAAGTAAGGGAATTCTATTCAACGTTTTTGCTGCATATCCTCTTCACTTTTAAACCAACAACAACAACAACATCAGCAGCAACAACAACAACAGTAACAACAACAACAACAACGGTAGCAACAAAAACAGAAGCAGCAGCAATAACAGGAACAACTGCAGCAATAACAGCAGCGACAACAGCAGCAACAACAGCAACAACAACAACAACAGCGGTAGCATCAAAAACAGAAACAACAGGCAACAGCAGCAACAACAGCAACAACAACAGCAACAACAACAGCAACAACAACAACAACAGCGGTAGCATCAAAAACAGAAACAACAGGCAACAGCAACAACTGCAGCAACAACAGCAACAACAACAGCAACAACAACAGCGACAACAACGGCAGCAACAACAGCAGCAACAACAACAACAACAAGTCAACAACAACAACAACAAGTCAACAACAACAACAACAACAACAACAACAACAAGTTTAAACATAAATCTATCTTTTTGACTAAATCTACCTTGTATTTAAAACAAACTTCACTTAACTTTGAACTGTTTTTCTTTTGCTAGTTTCCTGAAGTGATTTTTACTAGTACAAAATATGAAGAACAGCGAATTCAAATTATTCTCTGGGATGTTTCTACCTCTGGTATTATCTTTTCCTCGTTACTAAACCGACTTCATTTATCTGGAACTGATATCAGTTCTAAACTGTTTTCCCTGTAGAGGTCCAGTAGGGGTAAAATCGTATTGGTCCAGTGTTATTACAGGAAGAAACCTAGTCCGGTTTAGCTAAACTAAGCTTGCCTTATAATGGATAGCATATTTCGTTTTTTAGTAATGTCTGATATTTTTTACCATTTTAGAGCAGCCAAAAACTTTCCATGCCGCACGTTCAATTCGTGAAAATCTTCTGGCTGGTATGGTATTAATTCAGTGTAGCTAAGTTGAAAACATTTCGGAGAATATTGTCATGGAGAAAAACTTGCCGACTAATTTAATCATATTCATTTGTTCCAGACGAATCAATGCATATTATTGCAATTGAAATTCTACCCAAAAAATCGTCCGGTTCTGCCGCAGAAAGCAAATCGACAAGTAAGTATAGAATAGGTTTCTTTTTTATCCATCATATCGTTTATATGTTTATAAAGAAATTTTAAGAAGTGATTCTATCCACGGGGCATTAGTTTCAGCTTAGAATGGCAAGAGTTGAAATTATACCACATACAAAAATATCGATAGAACAAATAATAATGTTTTTACCTCGAAAGGTTGCCACAGCAGCCTTCATGTTTCATCCAAGAGGAATTATCGGGTGGCTGACAAATTTTGAAAAAGCAAAAATTTTAGAAATTTGTCAGCCACCTGATGGATGAAACAGGCAGTTGTGGTAACCTTTTATTGAAAAGCTGTATCATGTGCATCATTTTGTAAAAATAAATTTTAGGTTTCTTTCGTCCTTTTACAACAAAGATTAATCTCGGTGCTAGTGTAGTCAAATCCGACTATGAGGACTGGACTGTATATATAGTTCGGTGGGCTGAAAATTACCCGGGAAGTTTTGGCGCCTTGGATTAAAATATTGTTTTTAATGCTTTAGGTGTAGGTACGGTAACAATTGGCTTGATTGCTGCTGGTGCTTTTGTCTTTGTGCTGGTCGTGTTATTTATTTTTATACTTTTCAAACGAAAACATTCAAGGTATACGTGTATTCAGTCATTTATCAAACCAATCTAATTTTAGAGGCGCTCTTAGAAAGCCTTCGACTGGATCAGGTCGAGCTGTGTCCTTCGCAATTTAGCTTAGCTCTCAGCCGCAAAAAAGGACGATTAACAC
>CACRXK020002162.1:35046-45817 GCA_902702795.2 Paramuricea clavata
CCCCACTTACTTAATTGTATAAATACTGGATAGCTCTATCAGTTCTCTTTTTCCTAGAGATTTATAAATAAGTGTCCCCGTGTTGACCCAGTGTTACTTCAGAAAGAAACCTTAATTAACACCCCTATACTTACTTAATTGTATAAATATTGGATAGCTCTATCAGTTCTCTTCTTCCTAGAGATCTAATGAGTGTCCCCGTGTTGACCCAGTGTTACTTCAGAAAGAAACCTTAATTAAATTTATTTTATTTACAGTATATGTATACCAGATAGTTCTATCAGTTCAAAACTGTTCTCCCCAAGAGGTGTGGTAAAGTAAAGTCAATCCCTGTGGTGTTGCTCAAGTCGGAATGAAATCTTTGACGAATCTAAATTCCCTTGCTCTTGTGTAAGGGTGATCTCAATCTAATATCACATTTTGATTTTGTATAGAGGAGTAAATGCAACCAACACTGAAGGTGAAACACATAACGTGGAAAATCCTGGTTACCTTGAAGAAGGCGTGAATCCTTTGTATATAGCTGACCTAGAAATGGTATGTACCGTGAAAGAATCATGGGGAAGCAGGGCATTCCGAAAGAGGACAGGAGTGCAGGGCACTCCGACAAGTGCCATTATCAGGAAACTGAATTTTAAATCGTTATGTCATATTACAAAACACTGTTCCAGAACACTATATGCACTCCATTTCATATCGTTCCAGAACAGCAGAGGCCGCGAAGGCATTTCGAAAGAGGAGGGGCATTGGCCAAAAGGGGCACTTTTGTGTATGACCAAAAATAAAAAAATCAAACGATTTTATGTCGTTCACGAACCGTTACGAAAATGTTTGAAAATATGGAGTCTCTATAACGTCGGAAATGGCGTTTACAGAGTCTTTGTTACTTCAAAAAGGGCATTTTCTTTCCAACAAAAGAGGGCGTTCATTCAAGAAATTAGTACTTTTTTTGTTCTTTAAATGGGGCACATCAGCCCAGAAAAAATGGCACTTTTTTCACTTTAAAAAAGGGGGGGGGTGAGGCACATGCCCCATTGCCCCCCCGGTTCCGCGGCCCCTGCAGAACAGTGTTCCAAATGTTCTAGAGTAGTGCAGGACTCTAGCCTATTTTTTCCCACTTGCTACCTTAAAAACCCGAGTAAATCTTACTCTCGATTTCAATTTGCTTTTCAAAACTGACTTCCAATGTTTACTTGTAAATTCGGAATGTTCGTTGTAAAGTTCCGAAGTTTGTTTCGAAGTTCGTTACAATGATTTACGATGATTCAATAGCAAGCGATTTGATTGGCTGGTTCACTTAACTAGCCAATTACAACTTACTAAACTTGATTATCGTAAATCATCGGAACGAACTTCGAAACAAACTTCGGAACTTTACAACGAACATTTCGAATTTACAAGTAAACATTGGAAGTCAGTTTTGAAAAGCAAATTGAAATCGAGAGTAGGACACTTATATTCTTGTATTTAGGATACATTTGGCTTCACAAATGCTTTGGCAGTTGGAGAGACAAGCATAGACGAAGATACTGGTGGTAAGGAAAATCCTCTTTACGAGCCCGCGAAACCTGCTGGTGATTGAGAGGCTGGTAAATACTTCATTTAGGTGTACTAAAGCTTGTGGTTTAACTTGAATCTTCGCACATAATAAGCCCGTAAAGTAAATCAACTATTTTGAAAATAAAATGGAAGGATCTTCCCAGGACACATATTACCGAAACCGCGCGGATCGATCCTTCCTCTCCCCCAAAAAACGTTTCGTCGTTTCATATTTTCGTGTCAGGACATTCTGGAATACGAATACACTCCTAACGTCATGAAATCGACAATTTGAAAATGGCGACATCTGATTGGTTTGCGGGAAATCGTGCTGAAATTAGCCAATAATATTTTGACATTTTAGCATGAGTAATTGCCGTAGGAATGTAGTCCGCGAAAACCGAGACACATTTTTGTTTTTTGGGGGGGGGGGAGGGGGCGAGTTTAAGGATCCGCCGATTTTGGTAATATTTAACAATCAAAACTTAAGAATTTGAATAGAACGAGGATTTAATTTTCCACTGATTAAATTTGCCTTTATGATAAATTTTAATATGATAGGGGTTAGTATACCAGTATATTATCAACTCTGACAATCTGCAATGTGGAGTTTTGTTATTATCTATATTCTACTACTCAGTTGCACGTGATAAGGCAGCCCAAGCAACACCTGTTTCCCTCGCCTTTTATCCCCATATCCGCTCCGCATTTTTGTCATCATATCCGCTCCGTCCACTCCGCATCCGCCTTTTGTCCTAACCCAGATAAGTGTCGCGGAAGATATGCTTGGGCAAGTATTAACGCAGTCATTGCGAAACCGGAACAGACAACCTACCACAGTCACTGTAGACTCTTCTTCTACAGTGGATCTATAGATCTACAGTAGATTGATATAGCTGTGTTGGTGTAATGTACTCAGGTGAATAAGAAGCTTGTGATGTTACTCTGAGTGTATATCCACACCTTGAAGAATATGAAAAATATGCCTGGAAGGCTTGAAAAATATGCCTGGCCACGGTGGGAATCGAATCCACGACCTTTGGAATACTCATCCAATGCTCTGCCAACTGAGCTGCGCGGTCAGGTCGGTTCGAGTATGTGATATTTCGGAACTGAGTCTAGTTCCTTCGATATCGATGCAATCTAGTAATCATGAATTTTTTTCTGTGTTGGTGTAATGTACTCAGGTATTCCTTCGATATCAGTATAATTCACACACTCAGAGTAACATCGCAAGCATGAAGCATCTTATTCACCTGAGTACATTACACCAACAGGTCGTAGGTTCGATTCCCACCGTGGCCAGGCATATTTTTCAAGCCTTCCCGGTGTGGATATACACTCAGAGTAACATCACAAGCATCCTACAGTAGATTGTTACAGGTCTGCAAACAAATTGTTACAAATCTGCTCACAAGCTGTCGACAAGGTCAATATTCGCACTGTTTGTTCCTAGTTGTTATAACAAGTTTGGAACAAGCTGTTAACAACTTGTAACAAGCTTGATGTCATTATCTGCAGATTTGTTACAATGTTGCTCTAACAAGTTTGATACAGTCATGATATAACAACATTGTTACAAGATTGACGACACAAGGTTGTAACAATATTGTTATATCATGAATGTATCGGACTTGTTGGAACAACCTTGTAACAAGTCTGATGATATCAACAAGGTTGTTACAAGTTGTTAACAGCTTGTTCTATACTTGTTGACAACTTGGGACAAGCAGTGCGAACACAACTTGTTGACGACTTATTGGCAGACTTGCTACAAGACATGAGATTTTTGCGTGTGTATACGTCACAGCGATGACATGGGCTAAACAATTGCGTGCACTGTTGCCTAAGACAGAAAGATCTCAGATTACATTCATTTCACACCAAGTCCACCAAGTATTTGTTGCTTTATAAATCACAGCCATTGTTACAATAAATTGCGACGTTTAGTAAGTTCGATGAATAATTGAATATTAATGTCCTTCGATGCGAAATCATTTGTGACTTTAAACTGTGCAATAGTTTCGTTTTAACCGTGATCGTAGCACCAACAGGCATCAAGTTTGTGGATTTGTATAAATAATTGTCGATTGACGAGGCTCGTGACTTACGCGCAGTACATACCTTCGATGATAACTCAAGTGAGTTGTGATTCTGAGAAGGCCACAATAAACTGTGAGAAGACAATTAATTCAAGTTCTTCGATTTCTGGCAAATACAAGTTTGGTAATTACTGGATGTGAACGTCAAAACCAAAGGAAGGTATTATTATCGGAGCAAGGTTGAATATCTTAAAGTGGCGCAGGGGATATAAATTATCACTGACGACAGTTAAAATTTTTCAATGGAATGTGGACGCAAATTTTAAAACTTTCTAGAAAGTGCATTTAAATTTAAAGGAAAGGGCAAACCCGGGTCACAAAATTGCTGTATAAATCGCTGGGAGAAAGCCAAGGTTTCGTATCAAAGTATTAGAAATTTAATACTCAAGGACAATTGAATCTATGTAAACAAACGGAAGTACAAATGGCTCAATTTGTTGGCGGAGCTTACATTGGCGCAACCGCCGTGCGCGAAGACTTCCATTTAAACGCGAAACATGCAAATGAACCCAAAGACAATATACGCGCACAAGATGCAGATGAAGCGGTTGCGCAGAAGACGAGCTGGTTTAAGAAACGCCCAAAAGTGAGTCTGCGAATTCGGGAGACGTGCACGAGACGAGGACAGTTTCGTTGGAAAAAAATAAAGCCGGATTATAGCTAAACATCAAATTAAATTGTTCTTTAGAGTTTAGAATATCCACTTATTATTGCTTGCAAGTTGCAATATTTGATTTGCCACATTTACTGGCAACCAATATTACTGATGGCACTCTCCCTTGATAAGTAAAATCATCTGGTATCAGACAGAGTAAAATAATAAAGTAGGGTGCATTGCAGCTTATTGGGTTAATTTAACCCTTTAAGTATCAATGCGACCTACTTATTACAGTTCACTGGTCTAATGCCAGATGACTTTACTTGTCAGGGAGAGAGTGCTGTCACTCAATGGGTTAATCAGACTATCTGCCTATGCACCCTGTTAACCCATTAAGTTGTCAATGTGCCCAGACTCCCTACATACTTTATTATTTTACTCTGTCAGTCTGTCTAATGCCATATTATTTTATTCTGTCTAATGCCAGACAATTTTACTTGTCAGGGGTTGAGTGCTGCCACTCAATGGGTTAACCAATTGAGCACCAGCTCTCGCCTTGACGAGTAAAATGATCTGGCATTAGACAGAGTAAAATAATAAAGTAGGGCACATTGGGGTGCAATGCAACTCAATGGGTTAAAATTTGATAGTTTTTGCTACCACCTCTGCAGGCCATACAGCCTGTAACAAGTTTGCCTGTTCGCAGGTTAAAATTTGAAATCTGTTTGTTTCCAACCAATTTTCGCCTCCCAGCCCTCCCTAAGTCCCTATATTTTCGAAAGGCCTGTGGAGGAGGTAGTAGTTTTTGCATGCCAGACAAAATAATCTCTTTGGAATGTCATTGCTGGGTGTCACTAATAAGTACAGTACTGGGCACTGTCACCCATGCTTTCACAAACAGGATATAAACATTTACAACCAAATGTTTGGAACATACAAATATCAGGGGGGTGGGATGGATTTGCCCTGGGGTACCAATATTTGTAACGACACACTTTAGCCCCGTTTACACTACGCTCAATTTTTGGTACGGCACGGATAAAATTGGCACCCGTACCACTTCTTTGGTTCTTGGACTACCTATTTAGGTAGTCCAAGGACCAAAAAGTGGTACGGTACCAAAATTTGGGCGTATTGTAAACGGGGCTTAGCTAAATAGGTAGTCCAAGAACCGAAAAAGTGGTACGGGTACCGATTTTATCCGTGCTGTACCAATAATTGGGCGTAGTGTAAACGGGGCTTTTCATGCATTATGTACATAATTTACAACAACAGTATGTTTTTCAGTAGATGATCTATTCATCATTAAATAACTTGCAGCCTTACACTTCAAAACACTTCTAAATACTATCACGACTGTGTTCAGATTATTTTCAAATTTTATTTAGAAATAATATTATACTCATTGCTCAAGGATAATGCAAAAGGTTTGGCATAGTTTTATTTATATTCAGACTGTTTTTCTTTCACAATAATGAAAGTGAATAAAATTTGAAAATAATCTGAAGTCAAAAATATGAATAGGGATGAAAGTTTCAGACCAATAATTAAACACCATTGTGTTTTTACAAAACTAAACCATAGACTGTCTGACAATTAGACAAATGTTCACTGCACAGGTCCTTGGTTCTCAAATGGGGCACTCGGCATTCTGCATCCATTCAAAGTCCATCACAGTCCCACCATGCAAAACTGCCGGAGCAATCAAGACGACAATATGCATAATATTGTGGCTATTGAAAAAATAATCCACTTTCCCTTGGTACCATCTTTCTGGCAGGCGTGACACATTAATGATCCCGCCAATAAGACCAATCATTTCAACACCCAACAAATACCAAATAGTACCTAACGGCCCTGTCGTGTAACCCATATTTGTCATTATACATCTTACAGGGAATAGAATTAGAACCCTAATCACACCAAGAGCTACTAATGGCCGCATTTTGGTTTTGGAAGTGGTCGCTTTCATTATACACACAAAAAGGACAAAGCCTATTACAAAATAAATTCCGGTGACCATTCGGTATGCTTGTGGAAAACAGAAGAACGTTGCTTTTAGGAACGTTATACAACATAGGCCAGTCACAACCCATATACCCAAATAGTCGAGCGTGATCAAGCATATGTATGAATGTTTGCCTCCCTCATGGCACATCATTAGGTGGTACATAGTGCTGAATAATACACATGTAGTACATGTAATGTGGTGAATGGGATATAGGAATGGGTCAAACTGTAGTAGGGTTATCTTGCTGTAAAAGTACGGACTCAGCAATATCAAAACAATTGTTGCAAGGCCTATAGAAAAGAGTAAATAATGATGTGTTAGCTCCTAACTGTCCAACACTTTTTCCTTGACAAGCAAAATAATTAACAATTATTATTTATTTAAAAGACTCATGGTTCCTGATTGGCTATTGCAGCCAACTGTGAAATCGTCATATCAACTCAATGCTGACCAAACATATCAACATTATAAACATTCTGTCGAATGTTAAAACTCCATATTTTGCAGCTGTTGAAATGATGTGACAATTTCACAGTTGGCTGTTATAACCAATAAGAAATCATGAATCTTGGTTAATTAATAACCTATTAGTAACAAATTATGGCAAATTGTGGCTTAATTTGGTTAGCAAAAGAATAGCCTGATATATTTCTGATTAACCCATCAATGAATTTCCTTCCCTGTTATATAACATTGTCTTCCTTAAGACAGAATATTAATAGAATTAGGTACAGAGCTGTATGCAGGATTTTTTTCACCACCCAAATATTTATCACTGAGTTATTGGCTTTGTCTTCTAGACTTGCCACAAAGAGTTACTTGAGTGGAATAAGTAAAAATATCAGGTTCACAGTGAACTATACAGTCTGAATTGGGGTTAATTAATTGGTTTAATATAGCGAATATTTGGGCAAGCAATCACTGGCAAATCACTTTTCAAATAATGGGCTATTACATTTAATGCCCGTACCCCCCCTGTCGAGGACCTCATTTTCCAAGGGGGAAATTAGTAATTTTTTCCAGAGGGGTAATTGGGAAAAATGGAAGAAAAATGCTCTTTCCAGAGGGGTTAAAAAGCAAAAATGCACTTCCAGAGGGGGTTCAAGTCTCTTCCAGAGGGGTCAATTACACAGATTTTTTTGCATTCCAGAGGGGTAAAATCCCCAAAAGCGGAGGTCCTCGACAGGGGGGGTTTGGTTTTTTTATGTAATAGCCCAATAAACATATGGTGCTAAGTCTGTGTTGATAGTAGAATGCCAAAATCCGTTTTTTTCATTAAAAAGAGTCTGATGATGAATTTGCAATAAATTCGAAATAATATCACTGTTGAATATTGTGGACTCTGTTCGGAGTTTAGGTGGTTAAGTGGTTTCCGCTGCGGTTTCCCCGCCCAAAATTAAACTTCGCTTTATATTATACTTTAAGAACAGCAGAGAAACCGTAAGGTGCCACTTTTAGGGTGCCACTTTTAACTCCAATTACAAAAGAACCACCGTCTGGTCGAGTGGCACGGTTTTGAGCGGTTAAGTGAACTTTGATTCGGGATTATTATGTAAGAATGTTTAATCTTGATACACTTGGAAGGTTCTTAATTAAATTCGTCCCTGGATTTACGTATATAAAATAGCACAGATAAAACCAAAAACCACATTTTTATGCACTTACCATGCGAATAAATATTAAAGCTTTCATTATGTAAGTAAAATAAACTTTTCAGGCACTCCCATGGGGTTAAATCAGCACGATACCCAGTGTGGACATATTGATTAAACCGTAGATGGTCTGGCAGACATTCGCACGTAAAACGATGCAGACCATTCGATCCGTGACATTTGCAACTTTTACCGATTGGCGTCGAACCGTTTTGGAAACCATTTTTCTCAAGGCTTTTTTGATTATTATTTCTGTTCCTACTTTGATTTTCCATCTTCAAATAGAACTCGTTTCCCCCCAACTTATCGCTGGAGATGAACACTTACTTACGGCTTCGTTGAACAGCATTTGAATAGAATATGCAACCCAATACATAAATATACTCGAAAACTATTGACGTGTTTGACAAATTCGTAATTTATGCTGTACTTTTGATCACAGAGGCATAGAAATCAGGGGAAACATTGACCCGGGAAAATCACGAGGATTTCCGATTGCAGAAGTAGATCGATATGATTGGCTAACTTATCGTCGGGTTCGAAATTGTGCAATATGATTGGCTAAACGCCTTCGGAAAAATACGACCACGGAGACCGTGAAAATACGTGCTGCGTGCATTTGAATTTTGGCGGGGAAAGCCGCGAGGAAAATCTCCATTTTTTTTCAAAGCAAAATTTTGAGCTAAATATTTCGGTATTTTTCAGTGTTTTCTGTAAGAGACAAACACGTTTTCTTCTACAATGACTACTGGGGATTTAAAGAACAACTTACGAAAGTTTGACGCTGAATTAAAGCTTATAAACTACGCTAGCGAGCTGGACATAGAAGGGCTTAGCATTGGCCGACCTTCTGCATTCCTGCCAATTTTACACTTCGTTTTGACCGAATTTTCCATCGAGCTGGCGCAGTATTTTTACTCAAAAGACTATGAACTTCTTGGGAAGAGTGATAAAAACTTTGTGTCGGTTATTTATCGTATTTTACGGGACGAATTTAACACAAAACCGCCCTTGACCAGGGAGCAATTTTTTACACTTGGTTTTGCCGAGAGGAAGCTGCAATTCGCCACAACTGTGATTCAGTTGTGTCGAAGGAGAAGCGATATGCTGAAACCAAAGAAAAAGAAGACTATGATACGTTCAAATGCAGGTATACAGTATATGTATTTTGGAGCTAGGATGACCAGGCTAATAGAAGAATAGTACTAAAATAAGGACTGTTTATTTGCTTGAACGGTTCTGTGCCAGTGTAGTTTATAGTGTCAATAATCATCAAAAATGCTGTGCTGAGTGGTTATATTACCTTAAAAAACAAGCAGAAACTCGACGTTTCGATCGAAGGTCCTTCGTCAAGAATTAGTAGCCGAAGGGCCTTCGCTCCAAACGTTGAGTTTCTGCTTGTTTTTTAAGGTAGTAATACCCGGCGTACTTAATCGATGAAATCGATAATCGATGAGTATCGATATCAATCAATACCAATCAATATTTATCAATCGATTGATATTGGAAATCGATGAATAATCGATGGCTTCTTTTGCTGTGACTTTCATCGATTAATCATCGATTTATTAATTTTCATTGATGAAAAAATCCTCAGTTAATATGCATGCAATCAAACAGGAAACGCCGTAATTTAATTAATACGTACTTTAATGTCGTAACAAACTCAAATGTGAACGGAATTCAATAACAATGGATTAAATTAAGTTTTCATATAGCTATAATACAGATCAAATACATGTGTATATTCGAAAAATGAGAACATATTTACTATCAGTTAGCTCGAACACACCGACACGCGGCGATTATTTAGGATATAAATCGATAAAAATCGAAAGCATTTTGTCGATAAAAATCGATAAATATCAATGAAAATTGATGAATATCGATAATAATCGATAAAATTGGCTATAACTTTTTGTGACTATCGATTGGTCATCGATTGATCAATGTCAATCGATATCAGTTAAGTAATTAGCATCGATTACCATCGATTGATCGATTGGATTTCCGATGATCGTTTTTTATCGATTAAGTACGCCGGGAGTAATATAACCACTCAGCACAGCATTTTCACATTGGTACTACCCACACTGGTACAGACAGTTTCAATAATCATCAAACTTCGGTTGGTAGAGATACAACTACCAGAAAAATACAAGGAGAAATTTGACGTTTTGGGTGAAGGCTCTTTGACGGGAAGTTAGTGACAAACCTCCCGACACAGAGCCTTTGCTCGAAATGTTGAAATTCTCCATTTCTCCTTGTATTTTTTGGCTAGTTGCATCTCTTCCAACCAAGGTTTTGCTGTTTATTTACCCATGAACTGATGAAGTAGTTTTATCCAACCATTGGGATGACTAGAATTGCAGCTAAGTTTATGCTATGCACAAGGCTACTTACCCCAGGTATTGTAAATTGTAACCAATAGCAACAACACCTGGTCACAGTCTGTGCCAGTGTAGATAATGACGATAACACGACAACTGCGGCTTGAGAAACATACAACCACTGTACCAGAAAAATACTTGTAAGCAGAACAAAGGCTGCTGACTAACGTCAACTGGAATCAAATTTGAAAATAAATATATATTTTCACACCTACCAATCCTGTTTCAGGATATGAAATTGGAAAGACATGATATTTGTTGATCTGTAAGCTTAGATCTTCATAAGGCCTGATAATATTTGATATATATCATATATATATATATATATATATATATATATATATATATATATATATATATATATATATATATATATATATATATATATATATATATATAAACGATGGAGTTCTCCGAGAGTAATATCACATACGTACCCTTTTCTAGATATATGCAAAATTAAAAGCAAAGATTAACAT